>QVNV01007410.1:0-40505 GCA_014825455.1 Pseudomyrmex pallidus | reverse complement strand
CACTCACGAATTCGCGAAGATTTTTGTTTTATCCCGTCGATTCGCCAGTTCGTTCGCGATCTTCGTGAACCGAAGATCATTCGGACGAGTGTCGTGACAGGAAAGAAGGAACCACAATATCGGAGTATATACACGGGGTCGAGGAACCCTCGTTCGATAGCGCGTAATCGCACGCGGTTCCGTTTTTCGGGTTGATGCTCCGAAGTCTCATAAATCTTTCGGCGAGAGAAGGAAGAACCCGACGCGATGACGGTTCTCCCGCCTTCTCGGCGCGATCCTCGTGATCAAGCGTCGTTTGTTCGCGACGGAGGAATCCGTGAAATTACGTGGTGGTCCCGCGATTCGACCACCTTCTTCGGGTCGTTAGCGCGAGAGTCGCTGACATTTCGTGTGACGCCCGTTGCAAACGAACCGGCAACCCCCGTTCGTGCGTCGACGATACCGATTCTTCCTCTCTGTCGGTCTGACATCCTGTCGGTTTCAATTACCGAGCTCGTAAATCTCGCCGAAAACACCGCACCACCCGAAATAGAATAATGATACTGGGAAACCCTTGGATTATCCGGCATTACGGAACACAGGAAGTGATGATCCCACGATTGCGGTTTGTTTGTTCACCGTAACACTTCGGGAAGGAAAAAAACGGAATATACTCCCCTGTGTCACGTGTTTCTGTTTCCGTTCGAGTTTACTTAACCCTTTCCCCCGTTGTGGGAAGATCGAGGATGTATTTTTCGGGAGAAATTTAAAAGTAGTTTCCACGTCTTGTCAGTTTTTACGCCGAAGATTTAAAAGATTGAACATAAATTTTTTTTTTGTTCTTTATATATCAAAGCCGACACGTTGCGATCTAGACGAAGACTTTGTTCGCTTCGAGGTTTATGGGCGTGCCGTAAATTTCGATTTTTATTGCTGACTTATGGTTCGCATGTCGCACGAGAGTCTCGTGCGTAAAATCTTCGACGTTTCTCTGGAAAATTTCGATTTTAAGGGCAGATAAATTATTTCGAATTGCAAAACAAACCGCGATAGCTTTTTGCATATAACCGCGGACGAACGTGTTACCGGATCGGGTTTCGCGCGACGAACCGTCGCGCAACCCCGACGAGAAACTATTACACCGGTCATAAAAGCGCTTACGGATTAACGGTCCGTAAAAGACCACGATGACAGAAACCCAAAGGGGTTATTAGCCCCCGGCCAGAGAGCGGCTTGCGCGACGCTTACTCGCTCGTCCGCACGTAAAATTTCAGCTGTTTTTGAACGTTTCCTCTTGAAGACGCGATGTCCAATCGTTAACGAAAATTTTTGCATCGAAAACCTATATATTCATTTGTCTATCCGCAAAGAATTTTGAGATGTTGACGCGCAAATTTTCATTGTTTTCAATTTTTTTTATATTGAAAAGTTGCTTGTTTACATCGAGAGAGAAATATCGAGATTTGCGAAAAGATTTCTCGCAAATTACGTGAATAAAACTGCCTTTGAAGCATCTCTTCAGAGTGCGCGCGCGCGCGCGTGCCGAGCACGTGCGTACATACGCGTCGACTTCCCGCTCACGATCCTTTTTAAATTCGTGTGCCCTTCCACATTCGTTCACGCGTTAATATCCGCGCAAAGAGAGAGAAACAGGGAGGGAGGGAGGGAGAGAGGGAGGGACCGAGAAACAGAAGAAGAGAGCAGCGGGGTGACGGGAGAAAGCGGCACCGTGTGCCATCGTGGTTTTTTGAGTGTTCCAAAAATACCCGCAACTCGGGGAAAGATAAAGAGACCGGCTGGAAAGGCGAGGGATCGCGGGGAGAGACAGAGAGAAGGAGAAGCCGGAGGAAGAGAGAAAAGGAGGATGCGTTGAGAGAGAGTCGCGGTAAAGAGAGACGAGAATTGGGGAATGCCAGTCCTCGGCAACTAGTCATCCTAGAAACGTGCTCGCGAGCGTGTCGCGGCGGCAAAGGGGTGCGACGTAGAAAAGAAAAAGAAAAAAAAGAAAAGAAAAATTACCGCGCGCAATCTTCGATCGGAAATAGACGGTGATCGACATAGGTGAAACCGCGGTATCTCTTCTGTGTTTGCTCACGAAAGCGACCGGCACACGAAGCGTAACGCGTTCGTGAAAACTTATTGACAAAACTGCTGGTAATAATCTTAGAAAGAAGATATAAACTTTTTAAATCGCTCTCTAATTGCTCTAATTAAAGAATACATGCGTGTGTCTGTACATTATATAGATACTAGCTCTCACGCACGAACGCAACACTGTTCGCATATCTCAACGATGCCTATCGCCGTGTGAAATACACGCGGCGAGTAATGCGCGTGCAATATCATCCCTTTTGACGCGTATTCGCAGATCGTCTTGCGATCGATATATCGCTCGCGGCGATCCCACGTCGTCGTTGTCGTCGGCGCGTCTCGGCGCGATCCGCAAACGTGTGACGCGTTCGCGGCCGAAGGATGCCGCTGAAAATCGAAAGCGGCACGTACACGGTGAATCCGGTAGCGAAAAAGAATGTCTCCAAGTTCCTCCTCTGGAAACATTGGCGGCGAAGGTAGGCAGAGAAACGTGTTTTGCGAAAAGGTTGACGCGAAACTTTTTTCACCCCCGAAGCTTCTTTTCAATTGCAACGAAATTTTTCCCGAATTTTGATCTGACATTGATCTTTATCACGTGCGTTACAGTTTGTTTTTTCGATGCATGATGTTTTATTGGAAGATAACACGGTACATCACAACGTGTGACATTTATTAATTGATATTTGACGTGTATGGTGTATTTTTTAACGACCCCATCATCAGTACTAAATCAACGCGTGCGTCGTCCTATTAACTCGTTGCGCGTCTCTTTGTCATCCGCCTTGTGAATGTTTCACGCTGAGCGATCGTCGAAGAAGACAGAATGAATTTGTTTTTCATCTGGAGATTCATTAGCCGCGGCGCACCGCAAGTGTGTTAATTGCTTTGTGTGCGCGATCTGATGGAATTCGCGGACGAGCGAAATTGATAAATAGACGAGATCCGTTCGAATATCTGCGAGGTCAGCGTCACCTTACATCGGGATTCTCTCTGGTTAGGAATCGTATAAAATAACACTCTGACATTTTCCAACACCCAGCGTTCGGAGTGTTGGCTCGTAAGTACAATGAGCGTGTCCACGCGTATCACACACGGACGCTACGTATCACTATCACCATCATCATCATCATCATCATCATCATCATAATCGATTATCGTCATCGTCATCGGCGATCGTCGAGCATGATTCGTTCACCTTGTGCACACCTTTAGGTTTTTGCTTTGGCCGCACGATGCACCTTAACCGTTAACTCTCGCAATTATGTCGATTTCCGCACCGTAAACATTGTACAATACACACTCACGCTATATTATACATATACACTCACTTGGCGCGACTCGTTTCTTCAATCTCTTATGAGCGTCAGCAGTTCGTACACATTACGCGCGCGAATGGAATCCGACGGGGTTTTTCCGGAGGAGTATAAACGACGCGTCGTAAAAAGCGTCGACGAAAATTTATCTCGCGTAATTTTCTCTATA
Source organism: Pseudomyrmex pallidus (assembly GCA_014825455.1). Taxonomy (NCBI): domain Eukaryota; kingdom Metazoa; phylum Arthropoda; class Insecta; order Hymenoptera; family Formicidae; genus Pseudomyrmex; species Pseudomyrmex pallidus. The sequence goes on along the minus strand of QVNV01007410.1, from coordinate 36,953 downwards.
ATATTATTGCCTTGAGATTTTTTGTAAAGCAATAAAATGATTTGTAATATGGAGAAATACTTCGTACGCGATAATGTGCGTATCTTATATGTTTATTATCCGAATATATTAGTCGTTTCTAATGTCAAGCGATTCTAAAATCGGAGATGAAAATGTGCGCGTGTAACAGTTTGAAAACCGAGTCGCTGTACATTTTGTATTTAATGTGTGATTTCATCGAAAAAAAAAAAAAAATTCCCTCCACTTACGTGTGTGTACGTTACAGAGCACACTCGTCGCGATTGCATGAACGAGTAAACGTGCGACGTCAAAAAGTCCAAGTCGCGCGAGTTTAGTCGCTGATGTAAGAGCGAAATTTGTCTTTTTCACTGCATGCAGTTTGATCATGATCACTTCGTCTGCGATGCCCCCCCCCCCCCCGCTTATTGCGCTCACTCGTGATTGCGCGCGTACACGGTTTCTTCTTCTTAGCTACACCTTCTCTCTCACGTTGTTTGATTCTATCTGTAAATACACACATTTTATTTTATTTAAAAAAAAAGAGTGTAGCTAATTGAATGGACCTGCAATCGAATACCCTCATGCGAATCGCACGATTAGCGTGTGTGATTAACACCGGCGTCACCGTGTGTCGACGATTCTGTGCGTGTCGAAATAATTTGCACGATTATCTCGCCGGAGAAAATTGCGGCGGTAATTATCGGAAGCTGGCACCACTTCGCAAACAAACGAACTTTCTTCTCTTTGAGTAAATATAAATAAATTTCTTTCTCAAACCGTGTGTGCGACGTCAACGTAATGCACTTTTTCCGTTTTGGAAGTCTTTATCTCGAGACGCGGTAAAAAAAAACTTTATTTACGGAATAATAAAGTAACGGGAGATACGCGGCGATTTCGTGCATAATCGCGACGGCGAAAAATATGGTTTCGTGACTCGCGGCAATAAAAAAAAAAAACCCGCTGGCTTGTTTATTATTGTCTTGATCATGCAGAGAGAAATACGAAAGTCACGGCGAAATTAATGAGATTTGTCCGCTCGTAACGTACTTATATGATGTTTTCCCTCTGTTGAGTCATGAATCTGGTCGTTATTGTGCCGCAACTTTCCACTCGGAGTTTTCACCGTAGGTCGAGAAGACGCGTAAAATCGGCTTTTACGACAGTTGTATGCACGACGTCGATATCGTTAATTACTTTCGTTACAAGAGGAACATACGTCGGCAGTTCGTTAACATATCACATCGCCGACGTGTTCAATGGCGCCGTGAAAGAATTTTTTCGAGGGAATCTCGCGGATGCTGAGCTTCTCGCTCGTGACCGAGAACGACATCGCGTGCGTGCGTGTGTTGTAAAATCTATTGTTTACTGTCCTCGAGATTCCTCCATCATTCGCCGTGTCGCATTCTTCCGATAAGATTCGGCTAACGATGTCACACGCGCGAAATACGTCGGTTCCGTCGAGAAACCGATAATTCGCATCGGCGAAGTGGTCCCAGCTTCCGTACTTAAATGTTCTCGAGCTCCGTCGGTGACAAACGAACGAAAGAAACGGCAATCAAAAAAAAAAAAAAAAAAAAAAAAGAAGTCGCAACGGTTTATCGCGGTAAATGCTAATTTGTACCGCTTTCTCGTGTTGCTTCTCTACGCGACATACGCGAGGAAACGGACTCGTTTGTCCGGAAAGTCTCCGGGAAGATGATCGTAAGAAAACGTCTCAATCGAGGTCGCTCTTCTGAATTGCTTAATTTTCTCAGTTTTTCTAAATTTTCCGAAGTTAAGTAAAAAACCCCGCGAAGCTCAAAATATTAAATGCCTCGAACGACAAACAAATTAAAATCTCAGTAAAATTCTTTCATTTCGTTGATTTTTATTTCTAATCGGCCACAATTTGAAGAACTTTTGATAACTCGATATTTTGGAAAAGGCAACAAAAAAAAAACAAAACTGTCCACGCGTCTAGAACAGCTAGAACACGTTAGTGAAAATTATATGTACACGTGCGCGCGAATGTAACCGTATCGAGCTCGAGGATGCGTTGACGCACGCGTGACAGAAACAACGGGATGAGAAGGACCCGGTCTTGTGCAGTGTGCACGAGGACCGCGTGGACGAGGACCGGCGGGCGAGTGGACAGTCGCGCGGGGGCGGCGAGGTGGCGGGTCTGGACGACGTCGACGACTCCTGCGCGACGACGGTGACGTCGTCGGTACCTGGAGCCGGCGGTATCCGCTCGCACCGACGCGCTAGGCCGCTCTCGCTAGCCGTTCAACCCCTCAACTACCACCGTCTGGATCCGGATCACAAACCAGCCGCGGCGATCGGCGCCAGGTATCATCCCAACATGACTAGCCAGGAGAGCATCGGCAGCTGCAGCCTGGACGTCGACCGCTCCGCGTCCGACCGATCAGGTTGGCTATTGAGAGACACATCGCGAGACACGATAAGAAAGTTACCCGATGAACACTCGACAAAATTGTTGTGTTATGAAACAAAGAAAACCAATCTGTTAAAACACACACGTTACATTAGTTTTTTTTTATATAAAATTGTGATATTAATAATTTCTTCTTCTAGATTGTGTGTCTATATTGACTTTTGGATATTATATACAATATCTAAAAAGATTTCTTCTGGTACGTGATTTTGTTACAACGACAGAAAACGTTGGCTTTCAGGGATCGTTTTCGCAGAGAATTCTCTGCGAGAGCTCGACCGAAGAAATGATTAGACGCGTCGGAAGATCGTCCGAACGCATTTCAATCTTTTTCTGTGGAACGATTTCCTCGCTCGAGCGAGTCATTTCGTAGAAAAACGTTGAAATGCGCTTGAAAGAACACGGGATTATCTCCTAAAACTGATCTCTCAGAGCAGTTTCAATTATCGTTGGAGATAACTTTTTAATTAAACGCTGTACGTTATGATACGTCCGCGACAAACACAAAATTACCCGAGAATCTTTGATGATTTTTTTTCGGATCTTCATTCGAAAATGTATTTCCATGTCGAAATTTCAAGGTTGCCTCGGCTGCCAATTCCTCTCCGTCGTCTAATTCCTTCTCGCAGGTCGCGGACGCTTTTTATCCGCTCGAAAATGCCGATCGAATTTAGACCGTAAGCGAGCGGCACCAAGTGCAACGTTTCTTTTCTTCGTCGTTGCCAAGAAGGCGCGGACGAATCTCTGATCCCGAGAGAGAGTGTTCTTTCGGCTCAGTGTTCCAGAATCCGTCGCTGCGACAGATCGTCGTCAGCTCATCTCGGATTCCGCGTAGAGCTCATCGCTCGTTGCGGTCGATTGTGATTCGGTATTCAGAAGTGTGACTAAGCTCAGAGTTCCCCGTCCGTTTGTTTCGACGAACAAGCGAGCTTGGAACCGTTCCATTAATTCTCTCTCGTAGAAAATAAGGTCGTGTTGAACAACGATGTGAATAAGATTCGTTTAACACAAGCTGGCGTGTGCGCAGTGCGTGGGCGGGAGCGCTTTTCGAAGGTGAATGTCTTGTCAGCCAGTATGGTACATTCGTCGGTTAATCGGAACGCACGAAACGTGAATCAGAATCGCGTAAATCTGCATGCGCGACCAAAACAGTTAGTTGGACTATCTATTTGTGTGCAACTGAATATATTTCTCTCTACAATTTTGCTGTCGCGTTACAACAGAGCGGTTGCTACTCTTTTCCGAATTTGTTACATTTTATAATTCGACATTATAAATTCTCACGCGCGCGCGCGCGCGCGTGACACGGACTGCGTTTTATCGTGACGCAGCGTCTACAATTGCGTGAGATTGAGGCTTGACGATTCAGCCCGAGAGATCTTCTACGAGCGTTAAATTGGAATTTCCTCTTTCAGAGAACACCGTGGACTCAATATCCGAAAAGACATTGCACAGTCTGAATCTGTCGTGCAACGGCGAGCCGGTGTCGTCACCCGAGAACTTGGCGAACGGCAGCAACGAGACGTTGCAGAAGTCGCACCTCACCCCCGATGAGAAAACGCTGAACGTCAGCAATGCTCATCGCATCAGTCCGGAGCCAGAACAGCTGACGGCAGCAAAGAAGCCTAGTTATCTGGGATTGGCGTGTAGCATAAGCGGCTACTCGGGCATCACTAGATACGACAGCAAACTGAGGGAAGGATTCCGTTCGAGAGACAGCAGTCCAGGCACGCGTCTGATCACGAGGGACACGAGTCCTGCAGGTTTCCGGTGAGACGTTGTTGATGATTTTACCGTTTTTTTTTTGTTTACCGGAAAAACGTGCGATTTTGTTTGCAACAAACTATTCAAAAATGGCAGATCCAACGAGAATCTCACCGTTCCGACACCTCATCATCCGCCTAAGAGTCAGTCGATATCGCCTCTAGCGATGGACAGGCAGAACGGGTTCACGAACGGCATGAAAGACGAGTGCAAAGTCGAGACGTACGTGGGAAGCAGAAGCTCGATTAGCATGTGTCACCAGGGCTATTCGGAAGTTGATAAAGGAGTGCCGTTGCAAACAACGTTTCCCGATCTCAGCCCCATCAGGATAAGCCCCCCTAACAAACATCTCAGCCCCGGGCTCTCGCCGATAATGTCCTGCGGCCAGCAGAACAAGTCCTTCGGCTCGAGTTTCTCTTCTCCGAAACAAGGTAAGAAAAGTCTTTTTCACAAACAATCTTTAATTTGTTATTAAGTTAAAATTTCTCAAGTGTCTTTACAATTTTGTTTTACTTCCTTGCAGTTTCAAATACATCATTTAGTGATAACAGTATTTTGAACGGGTCGTCGTCGATGGAGGTGGAAAGTCAGATATTGAACACCTCGTCGAGCAGCGAAAAATCCTTTATTCAGCAACGAGTGGAGCGGCTCTACGGCCCGGGAGCTCTGGCGCAAGGCTTCTTCTTCAAACGCATCACCAAGCTGAGCACTAGTGAGAGTAAATCCAGTAAAAATAATGTAGTTGTCTCGCAAGACAATGCGAATATCGAAGAGTCGTTGAAAAATCTGCCTGTTCTTCGACATTTGCGCCCGGAATTTCGAGCACAGCTGCCCGTAGTCAGTAGTAGAAAACCCACGGACGGTTCCGAACAAATACTAAAGCCTCTACAAAGGTGAGACGCGTCTATAGATTGTCTATAAGGTTAAAGATTAAAATTGTTTTTGGTGACAAAATTTATATTTTGCATTTTCAGGATAATACCGGTGACACAGAAGACTGAGCAAAAGACCCCCGCAACTACGAATTCGAAAAGTAGCGTAACGAGAATAATTCCCATTACCGTAGAAGACGACGTACCAAAGCGCGAAGCTAATAACAAAAGTATACCCGATCAGCAGCCAGCTGCCCCGAAAGTGGTGTTACCCGTGCTGGAATCCAGCGCTAGTTCAACGAACATACCGAAACAAGCGGAACAGGTGGAAGAGAAAGATGGCCATTACTTTATGAAGGTGATTGGAGAAAAAATGTTTTTTTTTATTTATATTTACACACGACGCAGATATGTTTCTGGCGGATAAGAATTCATAGAGATGTGTCTTGTTTTCAGTTGTTGAAGCAAGAAACGGATAGACTGCTCTCATTGGCCGCGTCTGCGGAGGCCGAATTAGCCAGCGGCGACACCGTTGCACTGCCAGAGGAAGCGGCTGGTAAATTGAGATCATCCGCGGGAAAAGCCAGACTATTAGCTTCGCAGAAGATGCAGCAGTTCGAAGGATTGTGTCAGAAGAACATCGTAAGAAATCATTTCTACACGTGTTTCTTGTATTATTGAATGAAACGAGATATTTTTAATCGGTGTGCTAATTTTTATTTTCCAGAATCAGGTACCAGGTGAGGAATTTCCGACGACAAATGAGGACCTGGCCGGCTTCTGGGACATGGTGATGCTGCAGGTTGTACAAGTAAACGAACTTTTCGATCAGATAGAAAAACTGAGAAAGTCGCAATGGCAAGAGGTATGTTCTTTCAAATAATTAACCGAATCGGTCTTTCTTTCAGATTTTCTGCGTTAGAACAAATTGATCTTTCGCGATTGTATCGTTAACAATTAATGTTTGTGCAGGTCGTGCCGGATAAGAAAGCCGCGTCGACTTCGCAACAGAACGGTAAACGTCGAGTTATATCAGTTCACAAGGCAAAACCGACCACGAACAGTGAGGCGAGCAAAAAGGCGCGCGAGGCAAGGGAACAGGCGCGACGACAAATGATCGAGGAGCGGAGACGAGCGATGCGCTCCAATGCGCAGAAGGTCGACAACTCTGTTGAGATCTTCGCTCCCGAAACGTAACAACAAACCGTTGCGCGTTGAATGAGCGATACGGTCAATTAGCATCAGAGTTGTCAACAAAAAAAAAAATATATATATATAGATAACATATAGGCTCAAGAAATTGAGAACGAGCTGTCGAAGACGATCATTTTCAATCAGCTTGAACAAAAAATCCGCTTGTTGCAACTATTATTCAAGATAAATCGCGTCTACGAGTCGCCCGCGACTTATATGCAGCGAAGAACGAGAAAGTATTAAACAGAGGTATGTGGTACATGTGTTAAAGTTGCTGAAAAAATTTAATATTATACAGATAAAACAAAGATATACGAGTTGGCGAGAACGTGCAGGAGTTTACGTTTCTTGGGAGTCTCTCAATTTTTTTGTTTTGGTTTTTAATCGAGTTTCGTCGTGCATTATATTAAGCATTAACGCAATAATTGCACCACGACGATGTGTCGCTTTTCTTAAAGATATTTTGTGAAGAAGTATCGTTAGGTATATAAATATTATATATATATATCTATTAGAGCATTTTTTCAAATTGTTTTTCTATGTTATATAAATATGTCGGATGAATATTATTAATTTATACACAAGTGATTGCAATCGTGCGGGGAAAAAGGTGACTGCGGAACGTTCTTTCACAGGAGCATTTCAATTCTATTGAAAATAGTCGCCGTTGGAAAACTGTGTCCAGGTTAAGGATAGAAAAAAATATCAACAATATTTAATACCTGTAATATATTTGTGTAATGATTTTGATATATATATATATATATATATATATGCATATATATATAGTGATTTTTTTATCGCGCTACCAATAGCAATCATTACCGGTATTTTCGAAGATCATTCTCGCAATTTTCTCGCGATTTTCCTTAACCTAGACAGGTAGTTCGTTATATTTAGCTTATGTATATGTAAATAGAATTAATGAATTATTCAATATCTGCACAAGGCCGAATCTATGCCGAGTGTTTGCCTAATAGCTTTTTTTATCGGATACAAATTTCCCCCCTCGTCGAGAGATATCGTTAACAGGTGAGAGTAAAAAGATTCCTATTATTCTTATCACTACGTCTCTCATACACAAACACACAGTGCGAATAAACGAATTTTATTCGAATCTTATTGTAATTACGCGTAGTTGTATGCCAGCGTCTTTCGCACGAAAAGCCGGGGGACGCACTAAATTCAATTAATCCAGCTCTCTTCGATATGCTTCGTTCGCGCGGTTCTAATCGTCAAATGTTGCATAGGTACAATTCGAAATGCTTGTGGGGAAAAGGAGAGATATATCGATTGCGGACACGTAACAATTGCGTTGATGACTGAGTATAATATCTTGATCGTCGCGACGCGTTTTACGAATTCGACGTGAAATGAATTCACATTGGTCGAAGTTCAACATTCCCGCGATAAGAAATCGTCTCTCGTCACAGCATGTTAATCTCTTTTTCTATTTTTTGTTTCGCGTAGTTTTACAACTCTAGCGTTACTCTCTTTAGTATCCGATCGATGGTCAGCGGTTTTAACGGCAAGTCATCAACCAAATAACACTCATTATTCTTAAGTACACGATCACACACGTATACACACGTATTATTGTTAATTATATGTATAATCGTGATTCGCCCGTTACGTTTTTTTTTTTTTTTTTTTTTTTTTATTTTTTTATTACCGATTGTGTTTCGGAATTTGTGTATAAAATTCGCTCACATAATTTATTGATGGTTAATTCTCTTGGTGCCTTCATTATTTATACGTATGTATGTGTACAATCGACTGACAGCCAACACACACATTGTGTACATGTATATCTATATTTAAATTATGCATTCAATCGAATTTCAACAAATCTGTTGATATAAATATAAGAATGAAAAATGAATAAATTCCATTATTTATCAAGCAAGAATTCTTGTCTGGTTTGGTAGCAAGAACAAGACGCGACCTCACAGAGAAAAATTATTGTAGATATATTTGTTACGATAATATATATTTATTTCATTCACATTCACAAACACTATAGTAATATCCACAGTGGCTTTATTTTATTTCTTTAATTGTATGTAAAAAAAAAGTGTGTAAAATAGGAATTCTGCACAAACGCGTCGCAGACGTATATATGAATTCGCGGCAGTAAATGTGGGAAGACGGTAAGTACATTCGATGCTGCTTCACATCCTCGTGTACTGAGAAAATGCGTATAATAATCTTCGTAAATATTCAACTCTTTCTCTCTTTCTCTCTCTGGTCCCGCGATTAATTGTTCAAGTCGAGTGCGAGTTTGTCTTCGATTTTTATTCTGTTAGGTGAACACAACGTGGGTGGACATTTTTCTTTAGTTCCGTCTGTTTTCTTCGCACATTCCTTTTCGCGACGCATCGTGCCGAGACACCCGCCGACACGGAGCGAGAGACCCCTCGCTGATTTTATTTGCGCGCTCAGGCTAAGCATATTAGGGTCTTTCCTTCGTTCATTTTGTCCTGGACCTTGTCGCTGGCCGTCGACTTCTCCGCCTGTCCGCTGAAAGCGGCGCAGACGAAGGTGAGAGCGACGCCGATCGCCGCGCTATAAAACGCCCAGCCTGAAAAAAATAAAATGAACTCTTTCGTGTCTCTCGATCTTAAATTATAAAATCTTCTCGTTTTATTTCGAAGATGAACTTCGGTTTTAGCAGTTTTTTTTTTTTTTTTTTTTTTTTTTTCTATTTTACCGAGATTGCAGTCAGCGAGATAGAAAGCGTCGGCTTCAGGACCGCAGATCCTCTGCACTCTCTCGGCGCCCCAACCAGCGGGATACAGAATCATCCCGAAGAGATACAGTATGCCTGTGAATAAAAGAAAACAAAAATATTCGAAACCAGAACGCGAACGAACGACCAGTGAAAACGTGATTTTTCACGCTGTCTGATTCATTAGAATCGCGACAGAAAGATCAGCTTTTTAAGGCTCGCACACGCTCGTTGATTATTCCGGACCATTATAGACCTTTCGCCACAATGCCCACAATAGACGTTGCGCCACTCGCACTTGAGATGCCATTGTTCGGCTGAAAGCACGTTACGCACACGGAATATCCGGCCGCGACGATCGTTCGTCGCCTTCTACAGTTTGCGTTACTGTCGCGGTTCTCTTCCTCGAAAACAAAATTAACGAGCTTTACGCGTATGTTGAAAACAATATTGGAAAAACAATGTTATAAAAACTAGCAGTTTTAAATTTTTGTTACTTTTTTACCGCGCCACGTAATTTGTAAGTTGTCTGTCTTGTCCTCTTTACGGAAAATAAATTGCCCGGGAGAGAGAAAGAGAGAAAGTTTTCTTTCTGTGAGTTTTTTTTGTATTATAAGAAAATATATGCGTGTAAAAGTATCATCTATCACTCGAGGGATTATCTCTCTCTCTCTCCCTCCCTTGTGAGCTAAGAAGCTTAGTACGGGGTTTCGTCATCTCGTCAACTCTCATCACTTCGATCCTCCGCTTTCGGAGGAGCAACATTACCGGCAACCGCTTGCGCCACTCCCGCCAGATTGAAGATGCTCTTACGGCCGATGCTCTGCACGCAGCATCCGAGCAGCGCGGCTATTACGGTCACCGACATCGTCGCTAGTCCCGCGGACAGGAAAAACAACGACGCCTTCCAGCATCCCGGAAATACATTGGGATCCGTCGCGAACCCGTCGACGTTGAAGTTCGCGCAGTGCGTTCTGCCGAACAGTCGCGTGCAACGATTGAAGATCCCGACGGTCGGCGTGTACAGTTCCGTGCCGTTCTCTGAAATTCCAAAACAAAAACAAAAACGGAGAAAAACATGATCGAGGAAGTGTTTTATGCGATTCGAAGTGCAAGTCGCCGCGTTGAGAAACATGAGGAGGAGAAGAAGAAGGAATTATTTGACAATATTCGACGTTATCGTTATTTACCGTTACCGCGTGCAACGGGAATTCCGGGATAACGCTCAAGGTGGAAAGAAAATATTTACTCGTGTCCTTAATCGTCGGTGGTCCTACGAGCCATCTGGGAGTGATGAGGCCCGACAAAACCGCCATCAACGCCGCCAGAGACAAGAGCGTCCACAGCAAACTGCGCCCGGTGACTATCACATAGCACATGCTGCCGATCGATTGGTTTTTCATACTATGTCATCCTTCGAGAGTCTCTCGATATCTGAAAGACACAACAATTGGAATCGGTTCAGTCACCGTTGTCACTTTTACACGATCGGTTATTTCCCGAAGGAACTCCCGAGAGAAAAAACTCTCTGGGACTACGAAATTCTGGTTTCCGGAGGTGATCACGAAACAGAATGTCTTACAGGTGTCTTTTCGTCTAAGTCGCTCTCTCTTTCCGCAGCGCGCGGCGGAGATCCGAGGATCAAATGATTCCCGCGCGCCCGGCGAGGGATCTCCCGTGCCCTTTCACGATTTCCGTGAAATCAGAATAAAAAAAAGTCGGAACTGTTAGTCGGGTTTGTGCCGTAACCCGAGATCTGTGTGTATCCCCCTACGTTTCGGACTCGCCATCACGGTCTCGCTTTTAATGCCGCGTGAAGAGGCCTCGAATAACACGGTGCGCGTTTCCCCGAAATACATGTGAAAGACATTTATTCGGATTCCTCGCAACTCGCTCATTAGACCACGAAATCTCGGTCGAAACGACAAAGACACGTTAATTCGCAACGACGAGTTCTATTCGGCGAAATCTTTTTCAAGTCTCGCGAATTTATTTTCTTCTTATGAACTAATTACAAATTGATTACAATTCTAATCGTGAATTAAAGGTTTCAACGTGAATTTGTGTAGGCCACTCTGTGATATTGTTAAAATTACGATGAATCTTAACTTTAATTTGAGATAAATGTTTCTTCTCTTCCAACACAACGAACACGAGATCTGAGAAAACAAATCGCAGTTCGTTTCAACTTTCGGTCTCTCTTCCCGACGTGTTTGTTGTAGGGGCGGCGTCTTTTCGCTCGCAAACACCCGTGATGCTCGAAACCGCTCTCTCGCCTCTCGAGATTTTCGGAGCTCTTCGGATCTGCGAACTTAATTGCCGCGCTCTCTTTATCGCCGGCTAAATGCCCCATTTGTCTTTTATCTCACCGCGACGGATAAAAAGGAACGCGTCAATTTATGTAGAAACATTTTCACAAATCTCCGATTTTATTTCGAACAACGACGCATCAAACAAGTTTGGAAGAGCGAAACTTTCCGATAGCGATGTGCGTGTGTGTACGTTTTACGAGATTGTTATTTTCGAAAAACAGAGAGACCGAGAAAGTAATCATAAGAAATCACTTGTACGATCATTAGATACGAAGTCTCCGGGAGATACTCGTCGCGAGAGAGTTGTCGCGGAGAGTTGTCACTCTCATTCCCGTCACTTATCTCGCCATCCACTTCACGCGTGTTTACTTAGGATCATCCTCTGATCGCTGTTTATATTTGTTTCGTCTCAGAACTCCGCGGACATAAATGAATCTTTCTTAAAAGCGACGCGCTGATAGACGTAAAATATGAAGGGATGAGAATCCGTTTTTTTTTTTCAAAACCGTATTACTCGACTTTCTTCATTTGTTTAACCGTGACAGTTATTCGCAAAACGAGTTCGCTTCACCGCGCGACGATAAATCACTTCCCTCTCGCGGATAAATGACACAAGGACAAAAAGTAAACGACGTATCTTATCATCCCCGCGCGCGTTAATTAACGAATAATCAATCAGCTGATGGCGTGAACGTCATCGTCGTCGGGTTATATCACTTTTGCTTAAACAATTTTCCGTCGCGTTTGGCTCTTTGTTTCGACGTCCCACGGTGGTCTGTCCCCTCGCGCATGATCGGGAATTAATGAGCCATGCTCGACTTGACGATCTATAGGATTCGAGCGGACGGGGAAGATAAACGCGGCGCCGTTGCATAGACGTAGCGGCTGCGGATGGACAGCTGTGTGCGCATTTCTCCTTTTTTATTTTAATCGGCTCGCTTCATTGTTACACGTAGCCACGCCCTCTCTCTCTCTCTTAATATGGAGATCCGCGCGGCTCCTTTCTGCGTGTCGAGAACTCGGAGCGTGCGAGTCGTGAAAATTAATTGCCGAACTCGCATCGAGACCTTGAGAAGCGCGCGAATTGTTTTTTGTTTTTTTCTAGCTCGTCATTGTCTCATTTGTTTCCGCGCGGATCAACATTGTTGCGCTCTGCGGGATGTCGCGAAGCCATAAACGATTTCCGCTCGCATTCACTGATCGAATTTCTGTAATCGAGTGAAATATTTCGTTGCGCTCACATCACGAGTAAATTTTATGACGTTTAGCTATTTCTCTCTCTCTCTTCTGTGCGTGAAAAAGTTAGTTAATCAAACGTATGGTAGAATCAAAGAGAACATGTGTACATCTTTTTTTTTCGCAATTTGCGAATATGTTTTTGCGGTTGAGAAGAAAAAAACTCAATTTATCGTTGCGGACAGATAGGCCGCGGACGCGCGAATTTGGATTCGCAAGCGGAATACATAGTATTAGCATTCTCCGCTGACTTACGCCTTTTCGACCGTAAGTCGAACGGACAGAGGACCCATTGGCGGGATGACTAATGGTCGGAGCGTCTGCGCCGGAGAAAAAGGCAGGAGGATGCCGCATTCCGCGAAGATGCGTGAGCTAAATAAGAAATTCAAATGCCACCCGGGGCGAGTCGATCACAATAGGGTCACCGAAAAAAAAAAAAAAAAAAGAACTGCCGTAACTCTTTCCACTTCACACGGAACGGAATTATAATTTGTCCCTTCGTTACGGAGATAATACGAAGGTGGAATGGAAGAGAATCGTGTTCTCTCTCGTATCTTTTCTCGAAGGGAAAAAAAATAACATTCGTCTTCTTTCTGGAAGAGAAGAATCCCCTAAATAATCTCCCGACGAAAGGATTAATGCGACGCGCGGGTCTCGTCTTAATTATTTTGAAAGCCTCTTGCTCTCCTCGCGATCTGGTCTTTGAAAAACGAAACACACCTACTCCCCTTACATAACAGCGCCATATGCGAGACAGCTGTTGGACAGGTGCTCTGTGTGCTTGCTGCATCTCTCGGCGTCTCTCTTGTTTTCGTTCCTCCGACCCTCCTCGCCTGCATCCTCCGCGGAATCCAGTTTGCGAGGAAAGAAGAGAGAATTCACCGCTCTGCCTCTTTTCTCGTCCTGGCTTCTTCTCGCGCTCACCCACCATCGATTTTCAACCGTAGTGATTTATCGCGATTCCGAGAGCCGTGCAATCTTTGTTATTTCTTTTTGTTTTCGAGCGACCGCGCGCGATCCCTAAACCGCGCCGAGCGTGCGACCGATCTGCCTCGGTCGAGAAAATCGCGGAGAGTGATATATAATTGTTCCGCGAACTGCGTTGAGTCATACGCAATTTATATGAGCACGCGCGTCGTGTAATCGAAATAAGTGGAATCTAAATGCGCCGGTTAATTGCTGTGCTCGATAAAGGTTTCGAAGAAAAATTATAAAATATACAAAATTATATGAAAAAAAAATATATAAAAAAATTAAACAAATTATAATAATAGCAAATGTAATAGAGTTTTAATTTTAAACGTTCGATCCTCCGACGTATGGAACGCGACGCGTTCTACGAGGATGAAAATAATTCTCCATCCTCTAATATAATTGCTAGATATATCGAGGCATGATCAACGCGATCGGCAAAGAGGCATGTGATGCGCGCGGCGAGGAATTACTCCCGAGCGATCGCGGTGGAACGTTATTTATGGGCGAACCGTGCCGCGTGATAACAGCGATGCGAGTCGCGCCGCGATTCTAGCGTAACGACCGACGGGATAATTAAGGAACGACGACAACGACCTTAAGGTCTAACGGTGATCTCGCCGGCTCCGGCATCGAAGACCCGACTATTAAGATAAACCGTCGTCGTCGATTGGTCTCTTAAGTCCCGCGTGCGAGTCGTTCGAAGAGAGTCTTCTGGTCCGATTACGACGGCCTCGATTATGATAATAAACTTCGCGCTCGTCTTGTTTTTTGCAAATAAACGCAATTTAATTTGAATAATTTATACAATTCTGTCCCCGCCTCAAGAGATACAACGAAGTCCAGTCGAACAAAAACGATCCGCAACAAAACAAAAACCCGAAACAAACGCACGGATTGGCAAGTTACGAAAAGAGAAGTCAAAAACTCGGGATATTTCTCCCGAGATAGATCTCTAACGCGATACGCGTTTCTGAGATACACGCGGTATTGCCAATCAAATCTCCTTCAGACTTTTCAATCACCGAGTGGCGCGCGTGTGCTGTTTAGATTGGACACGCGCTGAAAACGATCCGTCAAGTTTTATCGTCGGATCCGGGCGCGAGTTCGCGGCCGGGCACTTGTGTGGCGCGCAAACGCCGCGCGCTAACGAGCTTATCTCGATCCTCAGGAAGTTGCACATTCGCCGCCCGCATCTGCGTGCATAATTCTGCGCGCGCGGACTAATCGCCGAAGGCGGTCGCAAGGCCAGCACGATTATACCATCCCTTGCCTCGTGCGGTTGCGCGCTTTCTCGCGCTTTCTGCCGCGTTTAAAATAAAACGGACGCGTGTTCTCCGCGGAACAATAAAACAACAAAAAAAAAATAGAGAAACGAGAAAACTGCGCGACGAGCGATTCCACGAACAAACGCCGCTGATCCGCGCGAAATCGACGATTTTCAATCGTCTGCGCGCTCTCACTTTATAATCTCGTTATTCTGATCCATTTAGAACGATGACACTGCAGCCAATCTCGCGCATAAGCGAGATAAAATTTTGAGAACTCTAAATCCCTCTTAGATGATTTGGCGAAAAATAAAGCGAATAAGTTGGACTATTCATTCGGGGAATGAATTCACAGATTCTATCTTTCCCACAGCGGCGCGTCTATCAGATAACACGCTGTATCGCGCCTACATTAAATACCTATTGTTCTCTTTCATATGAAAACAAATGAATTCTTTTTAAACCGCTGATGAGTTATCATCGGTATATGGAAAGAAAGAGAGAGAGAGAGAGACCGGTTTCTCGCGGCAAATTGCCTTCGACTTCGCGGAGGCTAAACTCTCTCGCCTCTCGTTCGATTCTAAATTCTCGTGTTTTATGCGCGTACGGAAGGGCGTGTTAAGCTTGTCGGTGCGATGCGTTTATCATTTTTGGCGAGCACATCGCTGCCGGTCAAACATTAACATTCCCTTCGCGCGCGTCGCTCGGAGCACGCACCGCGCACCGACCGCGCTTCGTTTATGCGCGCACACGCGCGAGCGCCCAAGTCAATTTATATTTATGATATATCGGGCCCCGATGACACAGCGACTGGCTATGCCCACGGTCTTCGTGAGCGGAGACGGCCAGGAAGACAGGAGGAGATAGCAGCAATAGACAGAAGAGAGCGACCGAGAGAGAGTGGGTGGACGAGGAGAGAGCAAAAGAGTGACGCTGCGATGCTGAGGGAAGGGAAAGAGGCGAGAAAACACCCACGGAATGTAAAACGGTCCGAGAGCGCGATCTCCCGTCTCCCTTTGTGGGTTACCAACACTTCCGTTTGACTTGATTGCGATGAGAGAGAAAAATTCGCGACGAACAGACGAACGCGCAATGAGATCACACTAGGGAATACGTCGGTTTCGTGAAACCGTCGAGTTCTCGCGAATTAAAAAGCGTAATTGTATTTCGCAGAGAAAAGTCACACTGTAATATTTTAAGCATGTTTTTTTTTTTACATATGTAACACAGGAAGACACACGTAGAGCTAAAACTCCTTTGTTCTGGAAATATTTATTTTTCGCGTACGTTTTCGCTACGTATATCGAAACGCGCTTTTAACCGCGTGCATATACGCGCACCACTCGTGAAAGTAGCGATATTCGATTGGCGCGGCCATCGCTTCTTCTCGATTTATTTATTCTTCTGCTTGCGCGCGCTCGGTCTGCTCGCGCGCATTTGCGTGAAATGACACGCGGCGCATTTTAATTGCCATTTCGCGGACGTCGTCTTAAATAATGCGCGTCCATGCGTGACATGTTGTTCCTTTGAGAAGGAAAGAGCTCTCCTCCCCCCGAAGGAGAAAGAGTGTGAAACTTGACTTCCCGATAACTCGAGTGCGACGACTGTGAGAATTCACGTCGCCCAATGATATTGTCGCAAAGTGGAGAGTGAAAAAAAATGGTTCTAACAAAAAATAATTAAAACTTCTCTATAAATTTGTTTAAAATTAATTAGAGAATTTCTCTCGAAGAGATTGAAAACGCAAAGAAGCACAATGCTCTCGGTCCCCTCGTGTCTTTCTATTCCACCTCAAGTAATTTCTTTGCCACTTATCTTCTTGCCACTTGGTTTCGTGCGTATCAGCTGTGACCCACTTGCGAGTCGAAAAGAAAAGACCCAGAAGGCCCCTCATAGCAAAACGGGAAACCCCTTTTGTTCATCGAGTCGTTCTCCAGACACGAGTCGTCCGCATTCCTTTCACAGGGAAAAAGAAAAAGAAAGAGAAGAAGAAGAAGAAGAAGAAGAAGCAAGCTCCCTTCCGCGTCGGGAAAAAAAGAAGAATAAGTTGAATTTACAAGTGAGCGCGGCTGTAACAAGCGGTCGACCGGCTGCACCGAGCGCGGCGCAGCATCTGGAAACGCGATTTGATCCCGAAAGATCCACTTTGCTCTCTTGCGATTTTACCGCCCCTGCTCACGGCCAAAAGCGAATCGAGATGATCTGGAGAATTCGCGCGCGATCTCCGAAACTCTCGGCAAAGAAATTTTCTCAACGCGGAGAAAACTTACTTGGTTTCCGAACATTTTGATAGAGCGAAGTATCTCTTTATTCTTGTACGATTTCGAAGTTACGTGATTATCTTCTCAAATCCTCTGTTATGCAAGATACTTCTACCCCCTTCCCTATGCTCAACCACTTGTCAGACATTCTTGCATAAACAGAGTGCACTATTGCAGTGACCTGAGACATTCTTGCCCATGGGCAAGCATCTCATTTCACTGAGCGACGAGAAAATCGAACTGCTTATCGCGCGCAAAAGCCTGCCCGACTCCTTCTCGCGATAAAAAAAAAACTTCTCACCTTTCTGTGTGTTATTTTGTATTTTTTTTAAATTAAAAAATCCGTAAAACGCTCGATTCGAAGCTTGACGCGTCGCTGACGAAACAGACCTCGGTTTGGTCTGTGGAACCAAACGGCGTCTCCCAACGGCGAGATGACGCGATTTAATTGACGAGCTAGTCGTCTCCGCATGATGCTGCAATTTGTACTAATTCAGCGGGTGTAGCGCACGTCGTCCAAAATTAATATTAACGATCTTCCGAGATGCGGACCATGCGGTCGAGAGTGCATATGTCCAGGAAGAAATTCGAAACTACCCCGCAAGGATGCATAATTCATATTACCGTGCCCGTGTGATTACGGCGCGCCCTGACATCGCCCCGATGTAAACACTCGCAAATTGATGCGCGCTCGCGGAAGAAGCACCGAACGATCGCGAAACGGCGATTACACGCGGCGGAGTACAAGTTTCTTTCGCGTGTGTCCTTATCCGTATTTTAATGAATAAATTCTTTTGTACGAAGATATTCTCATTTTACGAGAGTCAAAGAATCTTATTTTTTTTTTTATTACGACTTTATTAATGTTTTATCGTGAAAATAAATTAAAAGATCGGAAAACTTTCAAGTTTTAAAAAGATGCGAGGATTTCCTCGGGTTTGTATTCTACAAACCACAATGTTGTTGCAAAAATAAAATAATACTTTTTGTGATCAACAACGTTTTGACTTGAAATTTTTTCAATTTTAGTTGAAGAGTCGGCTGTGTTCGCGTAAATTGAAGGTAATTAAACGCACAGTACAGATGTAATTGATAAGCGCGACTCACGTTACGTCGTTTCCCTCTTGCGTTTACTCCGACGACGCTCCGTAGCGGGATCGATGTTCCATGAAACGGACGAAAATGCGATCGCAATTCAGTGAAGCAAAGAGTCACTTGTTTTTTTTTTTACAAATGGGACACGCGCAAATTTGTTAACGATCGTGTCTATTATCGCGGGATAAAAGCGCGCATAATCCACCTCGCGTGCAGCTCGCTGGACGCGCGGAGCACGACTGAGGAACATACGACCGACGGCGCGTCCGGCAAACCGGCGCTATTACAAGACGCGAACTTGTCAGCCGCCGTGTATATAAAACTCAGGAACAGAATTGGACAATCGATCTTGCTCTCGTGACAAGTCACGAACGGGTTGTAACATTCGGTATTTACACCGCGACAGACGAGCGATCACGGCTCGAAAATAAATGATTAATTGGAATATTAAATACGGAACTTGTATACGATGGTATTATTTTTATACATGATTAATTTAGAAAATGTGTTGAGCGCTTTTTTGATCTCTTCATTGATCGTTAATGTTCAAAATACATTTTTACATATATTTCTCTCAAGCGTTTATCTTCAAATCACCGAGACGCGCTCCCTCTCTCTCTCTCTCACGGTGCGTGAATTTTATAAATCTTTTAATCTCTACGTAAAAAAATTCACAACAATGTTGTCTGTCCGATCGAGGGCATTCTTGCCCTTCAATGCGTGCGATCGATTAAACCCAACTGTGCGTTTCTCATAGCTGCGGGATGTGTCATCGATCGAGCGCCCGGAGTTTTACGGCGGCCGTTTGCGGCGCCGTTAGGACCGACACAAATCATTTCGGTAATCGTTCCTGCTGCTTCGTAATTACAGACTTTAATCCCCTCGAAAGCCTCACGACTGGCCTTTATCGCGACTCGCTTCGTATTACACGAGCGCGCGTGCACGCACACACGCACACTCGCGCGCCAGAATTCACTCGCACAGAGTTGCTTTTCCCGAAGGCTTTTCCCGGGGTTACACATGGTCGCACGGGGAGGGGTTGGCAACCCCTATATTTCCCGAGCATCAGATTACACTGCCGTTCGCAGCAGAACGTCCAAAATACACATACAAACGCCGGTGCCCGATAAACTTATGGCCCGTGCACGAAAACACAAAGAATTCATCACGATTATGAGGCACGCGGGCGAAAAACGACATCGAGAAAGAATCGAAGACTTAAAATATTTACAATAATAATAGTAACAATAATAATAAAGCAGATAAAGTATATAATATGTTATAACATTAGATCACACGTCGGTGCACATCAAGCACATCGCTACGATACTCCGAATCAATCGACCGCACGTTTGTTAAATAATTTTGCGCCAAAAATTTCTGAAGTTAATTCTCTTTTTTTTTTTTTCTATACGCGAAAATAGTTTTAATACAATACGGAGCGACCGCTGTGACACTCTCGCAGATCTCTAAAATGCTTGGTGGTAACCGGAAACAAGATAGAAGATTACGGAGCCTTGCTGATAATCGAGGAGCTTGTATATTGTTAAAAACGTTGACGAAACGTATTCAAATTGGTTTCATATTAAAACTACTGTCCCTGATTAGCGTAACTTAACAGGTCCACTTTGACTCGCGAGGAAATCGTCGCAGATTCGCCGAACTGGAGAGCAAGATGATTTATCCTCACTGCTATTATCATTGTCCGACAGTAAATATAAAACTGTAATTACAGTTGGATAATCGAGACAGCGTGGAAGCTTCCGTTACAGCGCGGAAGAGGGAAAGCAACACGTCGCTGCGTCGAAGTTTAACTTCTAAGAAACGTACGTGCTTGGATTTTTCAAGTTGCTTTTAATACAAGAGTCGCTTTACGACAGTTCTCAAAATACAACGATCGATCAGTCACAGTTCGTCGAAGATAAAAAGCCGAACTTTAACTCCCGATTGACGTCTTCTACTCAAGTATTTTCTCAAAGAGTTTTACGCTGATTGATTTCTATCCCGCTGAGAATTATTGCGCGTTTTTTTTTTTGCGTTCAATTGAGATAATAACGAGTAAAACGTTAAAGAAATTAATGCTTGTATTACCACATGCTACCGAACGATTCCACTCGAGATGCTATACGTATCTCTAGAAGCAAGCATTATGTGTACCGAATACGCATTCGCAACAGTGGAAACACTTTGTATCAATTTGTTTCACAAGCTTCTCTCATCTCCGTAATTAGGGCAATGACGTCCAAAAAAGACGAGGAGTCGACGGTTCAAGAGCTTTTACATCGCATACGACAGGACAGTGAGATGATTCAAAGGAGTCGCTCTAAAGATCTCGTGCCAGAGGAGAGCAAAAAATATTTCGCAAGAAATTCAATGTAATATTATCAAATGGATTAAATGTGTATGTAGATCTTTGTTTAAATTTCCAACACATATATACAATTCTCCTTGTTTCTTTCTATTTTCTTTCGACATGAAAAGTCAGTGTTAATTTTAAAGCTTGACGTTGAATTTTTTATTTGAACTTGAAAAAATTATTTTTCTCAATTATATTTTACAATTTTTTGTAGTCTTTAAATTCAGATTTCTTTAAAAGTTACCTTTTACTCAGGTCTATTGTTCGTCGGAGTAACGCGATCGGGAATGGTGCAATTCCTCGATGATCTCTTACTGGACGATCTTTATCTTATCACACTCTGCGCAATGCCCTCTGCGTCCGAGCGCGAGCTCCGGTCCGTCGCATTGTCAATCTCGGTCGTTGTACTTTGTGAAAATGTTGCTGCACGCTGCAGTCGTGTTTCTTAACATCCTTATTATCGAGATGGATTTCCATCACGATTTGCAATCGCAGATTCTGGGCCAGGAACCTGCAACGATCACCGAGGTAATTAATTCAATCGCATTAGCGACGTTTCACGAGAGATTTGTCTCACGAGGCACAACACGCCGTGTGATAAACTAACTTTCTGTCAAAAATACTATAATAATTCTTTGTATAAATCCTTTGTGTGTTTTGCGTCTGTTCGATATATTAAGTTACACTAACCTGATTACAACACATCGGAGCGCAATTGTCGCTTGTAATTGCGAAGTACGTAAAACACTAAATTGTGAGAACTGAAAACAAGAGCGGAAAATGCAGAAACAATAATATATGAATGAATCGCGCCGGTTGACGTTACTGACATCTAGCGGCAACGCATTTTACCTCTCCCAGCTGATCTTGACAGTTACCGTGTACTGTCAAACGCATGTTCTGCTATTATCACTGACGATGGCCGCGCCGACAAACCACAGGTCACGTTACGTGAATGTTAGGCAAGTTTTTCTCTCGTGTGTGTGTATGTCAATTAATTTCTCGAACTTCTGATGAAACTCGGAGTGTACTCGTGTACTGTCTCATAATGGGCGGGAGAAGTTCTTGCTGTCGGCACACACTCTCGTGACATGCAAACCTCAATCACATCATCTCTTTCTCGATTTTTATTGTGTGACGTGTATATAACGTGACTCGCACACGCAAGTAACAAATATAACAGCTGATAATATATCACTTGCTTTATATTGTTGTCATCACGATGGCTGGCAGTGGCGCGTGACAAACCGTCCGTGCGCGTTTTGTTGGGTTTTTTATTCTAACGCACATCGTGCAAGCAACATGTACGAAAACCTGTTCAAGAGCCCGCTGCACCGCGTGTTCGTGTACGGCACGTTGAAACGTGGCGAGCCGAATCACTTTTTGCTTAAGAACGCCGCGAACGGCTTCGCAAAGTTCCTGGGTGTCGGCAGAACGAGCGTCCGGTATCCCCTGGTGATCGCAACGAAGTACAACGTGCCCTTCCTCTTGAAGCAACCGAATACCGGCCATGTGAGTTGAAGGTCTCAAAAGACCGAGAAGATTTGAGTCAATCAATTTTGTATCTTTTTATTTTCGTCTGTGTTCTCTGATGCTCGAAAATTCTTTATTTAAACTAAACTATATATAGTTGATTTATTTGACATCTCATGTGACATTTTCACGAAGAACATATTCTGTACTTGCTCTTCAAGCATTAAGTACTTATTCATCTCTGATTAAATTGGCACAATTTCGAGGGACTGAGCTCTCAGTTTCTTACTTCGCAACACAATTGAAGAGTGTTTATCGCGATAAAAAATTATGCGCACGATTATTTTTTGATAATAAAATACAGCAAGTGCTCGGAGAAGTATACGACGTGGATTCCCAAATGTTGGCGAAATTGGATGAACTGGAGGAGAATCCTACGTTTTACGAGCGTACGCAGGAGCAGATACTGATGGCTCCGGAAAACCTAGTGTCCTTTAAAAAACCTTTAGAACAGGTGACTGTGTGATTTTTTGTTTTATATTAACGCGCGCGTTTCTTCTGAATTTATTCTTTGAGATTGAATAGAGATTTTCTCTTTCCTCAAATAGATTATTTCCGCGTCTTTCAGGTGAGCGAGATGACATCGGCCTGGGTATATTTTCTGCCGCGCTTCAAGCCTTCCTTGTTGGAACGTCCCATGTACGAGTTTTACAGCAACAACGGAAGTCACGGGCTCAAGTATTGCGAGAAGTATGATCGCGATCCGTCTTATAATCACAGAAAGGAAGTGCAAGACTAGAGATTGTCTCGCTATTTTGTTATTGTTTTCCACAGCGTTGACGAATCGGCGAGCCCGGACGATGTTTTCTAAATGTTTCATCAAATTCCGCGGACAAAAGCGCAAGATAAAAAACGCTTATTTTGTTAAATCTTCCGAGGAAACACCGAGTGTTTTATCGAAGATCTATCTGATGACGAAATATCACGTTGTTTGTACAAGCTCCTTCTTCCAAGGATAACATGGGACACTTGTGCCCAAGAATGTTACATATAATGTGATTGTTGTTACACTGATGTTTAATATATAATTCTTATATTTTAATACAAACGTTGTTAATAGTGAAGTTTACCTCTTGAAACCTGTACACGGTCGAGAGCGGAACAAGAATTTTGCATTTTTGCAAAAAGGAACAAAAGAAAGCGACTACACTCAAGATGTAATTTTGTGATCGAATTTTATTAAATATATGTCACGCACCCCACTTTTCGCGCACACTCACTTCCTGTCATTCTACATATCGCTCTTTCTTTTTTTCTCTCTCTCTCTCTCTCTCTCTCTCTCTCTCTCTCTCTCTCTCTCTCTCATATATAACAATAGCGATAAAATTATTGTTATCTCAACTATTCTGTAACAAAGGGCAGGCTAATCCGCGCCGCCGCGGCGACTAAAAAATCAATTTGAATCCGTCCTCGAGAGGCACAAATGTTGCGTATTCTCGTCGCGTGCTTAGGGTATTATTATAAATTTTTTGTAGCGCATTATCACCAAAGACCGATACACTTTCAGCGGATGTTACGCTTTTTTATTTCCGGCGAAACGATCGGTCCGACTATTCGTCGTCGCCTCTCCTCGCACTGGAAAATTTTTCGATCGATGACACACAATACGATTAACAAAAAAAAAAAAAGAGAAAAAAAAACAAAATATTCAAAGATAGTAACGTACGAGAGTTACCCTAGGAAATTTATTTATAAATAATCACATTTTATCACACGCTATACAAGAATTCATATTTAGTATCCTACCGTTTCCGTATATGGCATTCTTCTCGTCTCGTGTCTCGAAAATAACGTGCTCCTCCCTCCCGTCAACGAGACCCGCTAACGAGAAAAAAACCGTCTCCTGACGGAGAAACGGACTTGTGATATTATCTATATATCGCTCTCCCCATATCTTTGTCTCGAGAAAGAAGTTATTTTCTCTTCAACAAAAAAAAATAAAAAGAAAATTACACATCAATCGTCAACAAAGAAGTACGTAGGATTTTCTTTACGTGTTAACATGAATGAATGCGGTACGTCTTTCTTCTTCCTAGTTTGTATACACAACAACATCGCCGCGACACGCCCGTCGCGTTTCGCAATACATTTCGCCCTTCGCACCCTCTCGCCACTCTCTCACTCAAGTATCATTCGTGTGTTTAACACTTTAATTCTTATCTCTTATTATTTTCGCACCGTTCCAAAGCCCAGCCCCGCGTACATTTGTTTAATAATATATAAATATATACCTTAATTAATTTATCTAGAAATTCTCTCTTCGTTGACGCATGTTGCCATTTTGAGCGAAGCGACAATCTCTCTCTCTCTATCCTCCCCCCCTTTCGAACGTGGAGAGAAAGAGAATCCAAGAGAGGCATCTCGCGATCTCTCGAGACTCGTGTGACTTACGAAAGATATAATTCTAAAAAACAGCTGAGATCACTCTCTTTCTCTGTCTCTCTCTTTCTCTCTCGCGTAAATTTCCCCGACATCGCCGTGCCGATCTCGAAGTTTATCGTTTTCGGACGTCACAACGTCAACGTCTGTGTCCTATCTACACCGATAATCTCAATGAGAAGGCATCGATCTCCGTGGCAGTAAGTATGCACGCTAAATTAAAAAAAAAAAAAAAAAAAAAAAAAAAAGTTCGAATATTACCATGTGAAGTACTCCAACGATACTGGTTTTTTTTTGTTTTTTTTCTTTTAAAGTACTATTTGCGTAACGGCAATAACGCGTATTTTGTTTTTCTCTTTTTTTCCGCGTCGACAAAGTTGTTTGTCCGTTCGATCGTCGTTTCGAGAACTCGAGCGCCGGTGCATCCTTTTTCTGTCGTACGCCTTTTTCGGAAGCAGCGTACTAACATGCTGATTACAAAGTGAAATATATATATATATATGTATGTATATATAAAAGTCGAGTTCCAATCGCAGTTCTTGTCTACACCTTGTATGAAAATAAGCTTATACGCATACACATGTACGATATTCGTTTTCCAGTTTAATTACACAAGTTTGTGGGCGCACGTGCGGATATAAAGTAGGATTCGGAAAGAGAATCGGAATTCATACGAGCACCTGCGTCGCACACGCGTACAACTTCCTCCGTCTTGCGGATACGTTTTTCGCATCACAAGTAAGTCTTCGTACAGGTATCCGTAGAAACCGATTCCATCCGTAAATATAAACGTAAATAGTATCCGAATTATCCGAGTATATTCCGAGTTCTCCTCTTACACAAGGGATCGATGATCCGTTGCGCGATCACTTCAAGATCGCCGACAAAGAGAATCAGAATCAACGTCTCCGAATCTTACACAAATGTGTATGTGCATGCTATTTATGATACACGCGTCTGAATCCTAAGTCTAGAAAATAGATTTGGGCACGGCTGGGCCACGAAACGGAGAGGAGCGACGATGTAATGTTGATTTGTCGTTTGATTTGATCCGAATAGGTGTTTTCAGCTCTGATCTTGCGACAACGCGCCATATTTGTTACCCAAAGAGAGCTTGGGCGCTTGAGCTTGCGTGTCCGGTACGTATCTGCTGCCACCCCGGTTGCGAACTTCTTCGAAAGCTCCTTCGTCTCGCCGCCTACGATTACAAATGTATTGTAAATATATCTTGTGGCAGAAAAATTGTTTATTTGACCCTCTTTTAACAATACCATCCCGCACGATTGTATCTTACCGTCTTCCCCACTGAGTACTGCTGCTGCTGCTGTTATTTTGCTGGGGAGGTTTCGAGCTCAACGTTGGGAAGTATTCCTCGCTGCTTATATCAGGTGCGACATTCTTGCCCCGTGGTCGTGGACTAGTAAATGTAGGTTGATTTCTTAAATGTGGCGCTTTGTAACTTGTTGTAGTTCCAGTGGCCGCAGGTGGTGCCACCGATGGCGCAGGTACTTCTGCTGGCACTTCTGCTGGCGGTAGATCCGGTTTCTTCCATGGTCCCGAGTTTTTTGTACCACCCTCGCCGGATTCTCCGTCCGAACTATTCTCGCCTGTACCCCTCTCATCATCCGACTCCGCTTCAAGGCTGTCATTTATTGTCAGAACTCCGATTTTTAGACCACTGTAGTCCTTCTTCTCCTCCTCGAATTCTTTCCATTCATCTTCCTCCTGAAAGCAATAAAAGAAAAGATTGTGTCTCTTTGTGATTTGTGACATAAAGAAAACATTCCTATTATCGATTCTCTTTTACATTTGAATCTCTCACATAATTCCATGATAAAAAAAAAACAATCTAAAACGCATTAAGAATGTACGCGGGAACTGATACAAATCCAGAAAATAAATGTCACTTTTTACATATCGCACTAAACGCACATTACGTAGAATTATTGGGACACGATGTCACGGCACATATGTTTCGCGTAACCGATAAACTTCGAACGTTCAATATTTCCGGTGGAACGTCTAGGAGAGAATTGAAATATATGATCGGTTACGCGAAAAATACATGGTTTCGCACCCTTAGAGTCACGTGAAACGCGAGAAAGCTTACGATTGAGAAAAACTCCGAAAAATGCGCTTTACGACCGCGTCAACGCACGTGTCTCGCGCGTTCGATGATTACATAAAACGTGCTTCAGCTAATTCGAGATATTTCGCGCGTCATCGCCATCGGCCGCCCTATGCAACGTGACATTCATCATATGGGAACAAACATGGCAGCGCCGTGAGCGAACACGAGTTTTCTAGAACCCCCTCCGCCCTCCTTTTCCCCGCGACGAAGAAACATTCCGTTCGCGTTACTCCAGGCATCGCCTCACCTCAGTAGGGGATTCGTCCCCCTCGGGATTCACCGGTTTCTCCTTCTTGGGTTTCTCGAGTCGCTTGCCCGTCTCTTCCAGCTTTTTAGCGACATCGTCGGTCGTGGCAAATTTCTTTCCTTTCGCCTTCTTTCGATCTTTTTTAGCGAAGAAATTATCCAGATCCGCCATTGCAACGCCACCAAGTCCAGATCGCACGAAGGGAGACCTACGAGAACTTCGACGTGCGTGACACGCGACGAGTGCGAAGAAGAGCAACGCACGAAAAACACG
Organism: Pseudomyrmex pallidus; assembly: GCA_014825455.1. Classification (NCBI taxonomy): domain Eukaryota; kingdom Metazoa; phylum Arthropoda; class Insecta; order Hymenoptera; family Formicidae; genus Pseudomyrmex; species Pseudomyrmex pallidus. The sequence goes on along the minus strand of QVNV01007410.1, from coordinate 9,898 downwards.
CTGTTCACGGACTAAAGGGAGCCTCCGCTGAGATCGTCCACATGGGCTTGTCTCCGCCGGAAGTCGGTAGCGCCAACGCGTGAGTCAAGCGCGCGACTAAACTCGCCTAAAAAGCGAAATCTCACGCGAACGAGCGACATGCCCTTTTTCGAGCGCGCGAGAAAAGGTCTGTCACGTGACACTCGCGATATCTCGCGCGGCCGCGACGATGTCGGACGGCTTTTACGACGAAAAAGTGCAAATTTGAAATTTCACGCGGTGCTGATTGTCTAGCAGAAGACCGTCGCAACAAAAAAAAGGTCCCTAACCTGAAAACAATGTGTCACGCCGCGATCGAGTGATCGAGATGCGAGTCTCGTTTTACGAGACACGCGATTGTGCGAACGATTCTCGTTACGCCTGTGAAACGAGCGACAAGACTCGCGCCACAAGCATCGAGAACAAGAAGAGGTTAATTTTCCCGGTGTCAACCCGCGTGAGTTGGTGGCGTTGCGACGCCTGTCACTTCCGGAATTCGAACAACGAAAAAAGTAAGACGCGCTAACGAATATTTCAATCCTTTTTTTCCTAATATAAACAAGAAACATATTACTTGTTATGTCTGCGAGTGTCGCATAAAATAATTCTTTCAATTTATTTCTCTCAGCGACACTATTCCATTTATATTTGAGTTTGCATACTAAATATTTAAAATAACCAACTCTTATTTTTCCGATTCTGTTACGTGTACACAGACGTACAATATAAACAAATAAATGTGTTAAAACAAGCAAACAAAGTAAATTAATCACTTTCGATGATATGCGATGATTATAATTAATTTCAGGTGTGTATGTGTGCGCGCGAGTCGGTGAATAATTTGACGTGCGCATGCGCAGCTCGGTGTGAGACCCGCATACACCGCACCACGCTCCGAGTTCTCGAGCACTCGTTGACGCGATTCCCTCAGCCTCGGCTCGACCACAGTTATATTTTATTCTCGCCGCGGCAGCTGTGTCCACTGCCATCAACTGCCACAGATAAAGAAAGAGTTACAAGCATCACGGTCCGGCTTCTTCTTCCGTTACTTCGTCAAGTTCGACCACAGAGTATAAGTCGCGGTCTGCTCCGGTTGACACGGAACCGTCGCGTTCACACACTCGGTCTTGCGACGTGTTGCGAAAAGAAAAAACCGGATTCTTCGTCCCCGCGGATTTAATGTGTAACGACGACGCACCGCGAGATGAAGCTCACACGGCACTGTCTGGGCAACATCAACAAGATGTTGGACTTTTATTCGCAGTTCAACCCCTCGCCGCTCTCGATAAAACAGTTCATCGATTTCGGTGAGTTCTCTTCTCGCCCTTGACGCATCGCACGCTTTTCTTCTCGCCTCTTACGGTCCGATGTTTGCGTTTCCTTGACGCGCGCCGGCGTTCGCTTTTTTTTTTTTTTTACCGGTCGTCTCGATTTGTCCACGGCAGAAGCACCATATCCCGTGACGTGCGTACGTGCCGTTCGTCTCGCGGCTCATTCTCTCTCTCCCGCTTGTTACGTCGATTAACCGCGATTGACAGAGAAGAGAGGAGAGAGGCGGCCCAATTCCGGAACTTTCATGTGCGTTTCAAAATTTATTTCATCCGGGGATTTTGCTTTTTTACCGCAGTCGAAAATTACTTACGCAAAAAGTATACGGGCTTTGAATGATTTCGTTAAAAAGCGTGCGAAGCGTATCTGCAAGTTTTTGTTTACTATTTTATTTATTACAAAAAAACGCGTTAAGAGAGAAAAGATATTTCAAAGTTTACTTAAGAGCGTTTAGAAACGTACACGCAATACGCATCGTAGAACTTTTGTGCATGTACTATCGCGGTATGTGTGTCATTAAACACATACGCAGTTGATGATTATTAGTTTTGTTACCTAATGAAACGGAGCAATATCTCGTTGCGCGCGATATCTCGCGTCGTTGTTCGATATTGCAATTATAGCGTGAACTTGCACAATGCTGTGTGCTGATTGTACAAATATTAAATTGCAAAACAGAATGCCCCATGCGTGTGAGTTAGAACGAATATAGTTACAAATGTGTTTTGGATTAACGAGGAAAAGTTTTTGAAATATAATTGCGCAACACATTGCGTCATGTAAGATTCGCGATTGTAAGATAGAAAATTTGCATACCTACATCGAATTTACGTTTTCAATTTACAGGTCAAACGTATAATTTTTTATTTTATAACACAGTTTTATTTTATTTCACATTTATTTTAACTTGTTTAGACATGAATTTATATTACAGATAACAAAACATATTTTGTTAAATTTATTTACATATAAATGACTAAATTTATTTACTTATATACTTTTTAAGCTTATTCATACGTGTAATGTGTTCATAATTATTAAACAACAAGCTTTACATTGCACATATAAGAGAGAGAGAGAGAGAGAAACGGAAAATATAACATAAAAAATAACGCAATTACTCTCTAGTTTCAACGATACAGCGCACTTGAGAGTCTCGGAAGCTCCTTTCAAGGACATTTTGTATAAATAAAACTCGCTATTACATTCGTGTTTACAATATATCATTAAAAACACAGCGTTGTTAATATGCTAATCTACGCATGCATGACGCGTGTTGTGCAAATCCGATTCTTCGACATTCCTAATATTTTACATGCGTGTGCAGTCTTTTTTTTTCTTTTATTCGGTTTTTTTCATTCTTTCCAATATATCCTAGACGATATTCTCTCTTTCACTTGCAATGTTGTTTAGAGTCTTCTCGATAAGGTGCGATAACGGATACACGCATGTGATACAATCGCTTCGCGCGTAAACAACCCGACCGAGCGAGTTCCTGCTTGCCACGTTAATGAATAAATATTCGTTAGGAGCGCGTGTGATCAATGTTGTTTTCTTTTTTAAGATTCTTCGCGTGATTGTGATATCACTATTGGGTGTTATCACAGATCTTTCAGTTCGAGGTTAAAAGAGAAATAACAGAAAGATAAACTTAGCACAGAGCGATGTCTTGTGCATAAAAGCGAGACTGATTTCAGAGAAAACGCTTAAATTATTTTTGGAGTAAAGGATTAAATGATGATCCTAAATAACGACCAAAAACAAAAAAAAGAATCATCAGAATCGTTGGTATGTGGGTTACAGCTGGAGTCGTTCACCTCTTGTTTGCTGTCTCGAATACACAAGTATAGGTCGTGTGTTTCATCTAACTAGTGTTCTGCGCTAGAGAAGTAAACATCACAGACGTGTCTAAAGAGTAATTCAATAAAGTCTATTATAATTCATAGAAACACATGTCGCCACGCTGTCTATTGATCTTCAACGTGGATCTAATCTTGGTGAAGAGAATAATGTACACGACTATTGAAAATGGACTGAAAGGTTTGTTGTAAAAAATCGAAACGGAAGGTTAAAGAAACTGATAAAAAGTCGATACGGATGGTTACCTCAGAATAATACTCAGAATGCAGCCTTGAGAATGAAGGCGCACGACGATCAAAGAAACGATTCAAGGATCGGTCGTCCTTCGCCTTGCACTAGGTCAAGGTCGCGAGATGATGAGAGCTACATCGTTTAAGGTCACTGCCACATCGATTCCCTATGTGAACTTAAAAGCGGAAATAGAATAAACTACTCGCGAGTCACCTTTTAATGCATCCGCCCACACGACTTGGCGAGATTTTGATAAAATAATACGAAAGAGAGGAGGGAGTCCACATTGCGGATATTATCCGCCGATGTGGACTTTGTACATGTAGAAAGTCGTGACCGTGAAGTCACACACACGCCCGCATGTAAGTCTATAGTGCGTTTTACCAAAAATATGTGTACGTCACGTTACGGCGAACTTTGTCTCCCAACGCGAATCGATAGATCTTCCGAGAATGATACATCAAAATGAAAATAACATTGACACGTGTCTTTGATCTCTTTTTGCAATGAACTGATTGTAAGCAAGAAAGCGAAGAATAGAAAACACAACTCAAATCGCTGACACTACAACTTTTTGATCTGTGAATTTGTTTATAAATTATAGTTTTTGCTTGACAAATAGATGTTGCGAATTATATTTGATATATTAAAATATTTAAAAACTATATATCTATATAACATTTTGTACACTTTTTATATTATGTGAACGGTGTCAGAATATGTTTTGTGACCGATTGTACATGTGCATACATTATGTTTATCGCGACGTTATTAAACTTTCATTAGACATTTTTATCACGCCGCGAGGCCAGAGATCATCATCGGTATCGCATTGCGCGTTATCATCACGCATACTTCACGTACGACGAAAGTGTCTACTATTATTGTCGCTTTCATGACGGATGACTGGTCGAACCGAAAGAATGTATGAATCTTCCGCACGTACTCTCTCTCTCTCTGCGATACGATTTGCGTATGCAAACGATATGTGATTATTGAGTGAATGCACGCTTTGATTAAGATGAGTGGGTACGCGCTGACCGAGAATCGAGTGAATATTTCTTGTTAAATCTTCATACACAACCGTATATATTATATATATATAATATATCATCTCGAAGGTTAGACTGTTTTATATCGAAAATGTGATTTTCTATACACGTGGAACACTCTCTAACCCTCAGATGACGATAATATGTATATATACACTTGACGTCTTTGATATTATTTTTAAATTGACCTATATAGATATCTGCGTTTCTCCGAAGTGTGCGTTTGTCGGGATATTTTATTTCGTTAACGTCCGAAAATCTCAATCTCTCGACACAGTTGACCTCGCACAATCGAGTCTGACGTAACAAATCAAGCTGATATTAAATCCGAAGTCGTACCGCTTTTAAAATCAAAAACGCATATACTGTATTCTGTGTTTTCTCGAAGCGAATATTTTTCTTTTCTTATTTGAAAAGAAAAAAAACGATGTGTTGTCAGTAACGCACGTTAAATGCACACGCGGTACGTAATTTCAATATTTGAACGTGACATTGCAGAGAGAAACGAATAATTATTTATCGCTAATGCTCGTTAATTGTGCAATATATATTATCTGTCTTATTACGAAAAGAAAAATGTACGGTCGCAATGGGAATTAAATATTCATAGATGAATAATATCAATTCTAATTGTTAAAAAATTAACTTTTTCGACATTTTTGTTTGCTAAATTGCGACGACTGACGACGAGAACGAGGTTTGCACATTTTGCGGAGAAAATCTCTAGTCTTCTGATAATAACAGAATTTGTTTTAAAAATTAATTGACGATTAAATTGGCGTTCATCTTTTGTGGATAAAACGCTGATTTTCTTCTGTTTGTTTTTAACTTTGAAAGAGCGCGAGATATTTTACAACAGGAGCGGAATGAAAAACGTGGAAGTAACATAACGTATAGGAAACAGCTGTTTGGTTTTATTATACTCATCTCGTAATACCTACTCATCTCGTTTAACACACGTACTCCACCAACTTGGCTGAGCGTGTTCAATTGAAACTTCAGTACTTGTATTCTCTTTATCTTTCGTACTTCGAAGCTTAGTCTATGACAAATAAAGCCCGTATCTCTACAGATTATCGCACAAATGTATTATCTATGTGGGCTTAAATACCAGCACATAGATATTCTGTTTATTTAATTCTCGGATGGATTAGCGATCGGTTACGTTTCTACGTAGTTTACGAGTTTTAGAATCCTACGTAAAAAAAGTTCACCGATCTATATTTATTTTTATGTTTATTGACAACACGGGAACACGCTCTTTTTGTTCTAGTGTCTACGCATTACATATGCAGAGGTACTTTGTCGATACGAACAACATACTCTTTATATTTCTTGCACTGCTTTTCTTTTTATATATTCTGTAATTAATATATTATACAAGTTATTATTATATTGTTATATTTAAGCAATGGTTTTCGATTGGCGTAAATCTTACGTAACCTTGTCTATAGATATGACGTACTATCGTATTGGAATTCGTTGATATAAAACCGAACAACAGAGTTTGATGAATTTTTACGTAATTTGCCACCGGTTTCTCGTGTAATTTCCAGGAAATAATTTTAAAATCTTTCGCTTTATCTGCGATGTTTTATACAAAAATGTGGAAGTGCTTTGTTATTTGTCAATTTATCCTGTCGACGTGAGAAATATCGTTTTTTAATTTTTTTATAATCACGACCAAAATACTTATACATGTGTTACGAAATTCTACATATATTACTGAGAACTAATAATTAATCTTTTTTCTCTTTTGACAGTTTTATTAAACGGTTGTTTAACAAACATATTGTATTTTGCTCGTTGTGTAAGACTAAAAGCGATGTGAGAAACGTTTTGTTCCAATAAAGCTGTAAGATTCTTGGAAGTTTCGCTCATTTAATAAGTTAAAAAAAAAGAAAATACATTTACAGCACGTATGCGACAAAAAATCGCGTTACATAATTACGAAAACACTTTGATACGCGCTTACGCGATGCATCATCGACAGATCACGTAATCTGCGAATCGCGTATAAGATTTGAATTTTTTTTTCTCTTTCGAGCAAAGCACTCTCGACTTGACGGATTGCGGTTACCTTTGCGTTATCGCCCAAGAGTTATCTCTGGTTACGCGTTTCCGCAAACGTGCGCGTTAATTAATTATTGTATATATATAGAGATGCGACATGTCACACATCGCTTGAGAATAGTGTTGTTAATAAAGAAAAATAGTGTTAATAAAATTTACACGAGCGAAATTTCTATTCTCGCTTATAGAAACTCGAGTGAATATCTGAGTGCAAACACGTGAACGTCAAAATTAGTTTTTTCGCACAGACAATGCTAATGAAAGAGACGGGTGTGATAAATCAAACGCTATATTTCACACAACACGCGCGTGTTGCATGACGTTGCATCTTACTTTCAACAAGAGCAATTGCGATTTTTTTCCACAAGAGAGGTTTACTCTTCGAAAACATATAATTTTTCTAATTTATTCTGTAATTATAACGATTTTCGATTAACGTAAATTTGCGTAATCTTGTCCGCAGATATAGCGCCCTTTTTTTTTTTTACACAGCAATCTGTCTGTAATCCTTTTATACACTGATCGTATTGGAAATCGTTGATATGTAAGACCGGTCAGCAGTGTTTGATGACATTTTTCGTGGAAGCGATTAGATCGAAGTTCGCCAGTTTCGATTTCAACCATCGAATGGAATATATTTCAATTGCTATTTTTTCTTCCGTAACACGTCACTGCAATTGCGATACAAAAAAAAAACGATTGTCTCTCTTTTACGCGAAGATTAAACTTCCCGGTCGTATATCGGTCGTAATAATAGTTATCGCGGGATTGAAAATTCATACAATCTTATCCGGAAATAATTTTCTTTTCATCAGTTAGTTTTTTTCTCGATTATTTTGTGCGATAAATATGCTTGGCATTCTAAATTATACGTGAATACGTGTGTTAATATACACTGGCTGCCAGAGGGAATTAACACATGTATTTTACGTTTGCAAGATTGCGAATCCCCACACAATTGATATAATAAAATCTCTGAAAAGAGAATAATACATTTAGAACATCCTGTCACACCCTGCAGTGCGAGCTCTAATTTTGTGCATCTCTGTGGTCTGAATGCTAAATACGAGGATGTGAAAATGAAGTGACTCTACTCTTGCTTTGCTGTTTATTAACGTGAAGAACCGACTAGTTAGCCGTTCTCTGTGCGAATATGACCTCGCTAATGCAGTCATATTGTATACGTGTAGATAATCTCTCTCACTGTGTACACGACACGCATATATATTTGTTTATATACACGTGTACAAATTTATAGCGCGGAATATAATAAAAATATTATTGCGCGTGCTCTTCAAGCGCGACATTGGTGGGTGTGTCAATATCGTTTTCTGCCGGGGATAATTTTGATGGAAAATCTTTTTATTGAAAAAAAAAAATTATATACGTTGCGATCATTAGGATCGAAGCGGTTTGAACGCAAAAGATTTATCGTTTGATTGAACTGTGCATTATCGGGTTCTGTTTGTTTCAATCTTCTTTCTAAATTTAAAATGAAAACAGACAACGAGAAGAAAGAAAATGCAGCATATGATCCTGATAAATAAATAAGTTATTCTTTTGCAGATAATCGATGTATGACGTAAGTCAGTAAAAAAAAAAAAGACCTGTGCTTATTTACAAATTTCGCAGAGTAAATTCTGTTGATAGTACACATGTATCAGGAACAAAGTTCGCTCGTTAACTTCAGATTTATTGTTACACATACACAGACGGTAAACAGCTGATTTTGTTTGACGTCAGTCACTTTTCGCTATCTTGAAATTTTGTTATTTCTCTTCTGTTTGCACGGCAGTGATAAGTTCTCGCTAAAGAAAAATCATCATTAAGAGAATTCGAAGTTGTCGGTTATTCTCTTGCGAGAAGTCAATGACCTCGTTCTTGAGCCAAGCTGTCGTTATAATTGATTAATGTAAGCTAATTCTTAACAAATAAATCTTCTCGTTAAATGTATTCTCTTGTTGTTTGATTTCATACGTTGTGTTCGCACTGAAGTGCTTTTTTTTGTTTAATTTTCTTTGTCGTCTTCTCATAGAGGATATTAATTGCGTGAGTAACACTTTTGTTTGCGAATGTCTTGTTTGGTATTTTTTAATCTATGTACGTCGTCTCTTTTTGTCGGCTCGAGAATCGAATTCGAGAGCAGGAACAAAGATTCCTATCTATAAAATTCGCGCAAAACAACATTCTTATCTGTATTTGTGAGCCACGCGCGCTACGCGATGACTCAGAATAAAGAACCGAGTCATATATGAGATGTAATTTTGCAATTCGCGCGGTCCGCGTGAGTAAGAACCGAACTATCCAACGTCGATTGGAACGCGTAGAGAACTCGTCGTTGATAATATACTTCTTGTGCGAGAGGCACAGCGAATTTATACGATAACATTCCGCGTGTGTTTATCCGCGCGAGATAAAACGTCTAATTGTAAGTCGGCGTTAATTCCGGAGGGTAACGGCCTTGTTGCGTCACTTCCACTTCGTGTATACGTGCTGAATACGCGGACTGTTAATGAAACTGAACAGAGTGCTCGAGAGAAAATTTAGACCGTCTCTAATAACTCGGAGAGAGAACATTTGTTATTTCACGTATCCTCGATTAAGTTTTTAATAAGTTTAGATAAGAGGAATAATTTTAATCCGTCGCTTATTACGATATTAAATTTTAATATCGCACGTTAATTTTACAGTTTGCTTCGGATTTGATCGATCTTTATCTCAATTACTCAAATTTGTTTAAATTTAATTTATCGTCGAGGTAGATTGCCCATCGTAATATAATTGAAAGGTCACCGCGATATTGGGAAATTTCGATATAAGCGATCGATGCGATGCAAATGTACACGAGCGCTCACCAGTGTCCGAGATTAGAAACGGGCAGATGCCGCAGAATTGCCCGCTTATCCAGTTTCGCTTTGTCAAACGAGATTTTAGATTAAAAGCACAATCCATCCGACCTGTGTGTGTGTCTGGCAGAGATAAGGGCCGTTCAATTTCCTCGCAATTTCTCAGCCGGTCGCCTCTGAAATCGAATCGGCGGCCGCGCGTTTTTCTCGTAGACTCCATCATGAAGATGCAATCTCGTTTCGACGCCTACGAATACGTTCGCCTCACATTACGCGCTTTAATATAGTGTAAAATTCGAGAAAGAATTATCTACGTCTTTTTAACACATTGTCGGCGATATATTGCGAAACGGATCGAGTTTCTCAGCTCCCGCACATCTGAGACAAATTCTTTACTTCGATTACAGTGGAACCTCGATTATCCGGACAGTTCGGGGGACAAAAAAGCTCGGATAACCGAGTTTTCCGGTTAATAGAGGTCCACTTGTA
>QVNV01007409.1:0-76385 GCA_014825455.1 Pseudomyrmex pallidus | reverse complement strand
TTTAAGTATGTCCCGGTCTATCTCATGTGAGCTTGCCAAACAAAAGTTGAAGGCAGTGTTATTATTTTATGCATCATTTATTAAACATACTTTATCTTGTAAGCAGTAAGTGTAAATAGAGAAAGTTACGATAACAATATCAATATTACCGTGCAGTGTAACATCGTTCGAGACAATGCCACGTACGTGACGATTGAGACAATAAAGTGGGACATTCTTAAATGCGCTCGAAGCATATGTTGCAAAAATATGCTTTGTGTTCTCGAGAGTTGAATCTCTTGAGTCAAGAGCAAAACTACTTGTAATTAGTTGAATATTATCAGAAAAAGAATAATTTTATGGTTTGCAAAGTAAAACTTCCGTTCCATTTCCACGCTTTATTGATAGCTGACAATGCAAACAAATAATCGGGAAGTTGATGTTTCCCAAATGTTTTCTGTGTGTATCATACGAATGAAAGTATAAAACTATTCGTTTTATTTCGACACATACAGATTGTCATTAGAAATCTCATATTGGGAAAAAAATTCTCAACCATTAATCACACAGACACACGTAGCACGTGGATGACGCGGCAGCTTTTACCTTGCGAGAGATTGAACCATCGAGTATTAAATCTTGTAACATATAATGTACTATTTAAATGCGATACTCGCAATATTGTTACACAATATATATTGATTATATTACACCTTACTGAATAAAATGTTACAACCATGATATAAAAGTTTAGAAAGAAGATATAAAATATACGTTAGATGAATGATCGAGGTGCGGGGTCGTGAAGATAAGAAGAAAGAGAATGTGCATGATGATACGTGTTCTATTGACTTCGATATCATTTCCATTGTATTATATGTATAAAAACAAAGAGAATACAATAAAAATTTATGCACAAAGGATTATGGATTTGTTGGATATAAAATAATCAGTAACAGTGGTGTCAAATAAACTCAGAGATTGCTTTCAATTAATAATTATTATTGTAACAATAACTTCGTAGTATTTACATCAACGATATATTACATTCCGATATCTAACGTTAAATCGATTCTGACGCATCTTTCTTCTTTTGATAAGAATTTGTTCCGTATTGGAAAAAATATGTTATTGCCATATGCACAACGATCTACACATATGTATACGTACGCATAGATGTACATATATACATATACATACATATATATACATATATATGTATGCATATACATAATTATTAGCAAACAAGGTTTACCTCACAATACATACAGTCGCATATTTTGATCTATTTTACAATTTAAATTTGAGAATCTTATAAATTATTCTATCCTATAATTACGAAAACTTGTAGTAAAAATAAAAAATGTCAATTGAAAAGAAAGAAACGGTCGTCAAATTTCCAAAGAAATTCTCTCCCTTTAAAATGGATCTCGGCTGCACTACTGTCACTTACTTTTCCAAAAAAACCGTGTCAAAAGTTCAGTATTCACAGCCACATTTTCAATGTTTGAATGTTATACTTACATGTCTATTCAAATTTATATCTGTTATTATTGATTTATAAAAATAAAGTCAAAATATTCGAATATTCGGTGCAGACGTCAGAGAAGAAAACAAAAAAAAATGATACCTCCCTCTTGTATGTGACAACTGATAAATTTCGATATTTACAGAAACAATTAGCTCGCAAACAAGAGAAAGCTTTAAGAACTCAAATGTATAGCATCAGTATTCGGAACCGATGATGATATTTGCGACCTAAGTTGAAGATTCTCACGTTTTAATTCAGCAACTAACTGGTTTAGCGCCGTGATTTCATGTCGTAGTTTCTCATTGTCCTGTGCACACTGACCTAAAGTTTGATTAGCCGTACGCAGTTCTACTATGTACTCACAAGCTTTTGCTAAGATACCTCCTTTACTCTGTTATAAAAGCAAAAACAAGAAATGGTAAAAATAAAAGTTATATACTAAAATTATCTACAAGAATTTTACTCAAGTGTTTACCTGAGTTTCATAATTGGCTTTTCCTTCTCCACTGCTAGCACTGCTAGATACTGTAGTCGTACCAGCATTGCATTCAGGAATAATTTTACCCAATTTTGCGATCCAATTATTTATTTTATCTCTACGTCGACGCTCAACTTCATTGTGCGTTGCTCTCCTCTTGTCATCTCTCTAAAACCATATCAAACAACAACTTGTACACTCTAATTGAATAAAAAAAAAATTATTATATTACATATTCACAGATCAATGAAATAGTAATATACTGCATTAAACCTTCTTCAAACTGGGATTACAACTTCTTGGGGTTTCTATTTGCAGCGTTGCTGTTCTTGGCATCAAAGATCTAGATGTTTGTGCTGTGGTAAAGACATCATTGGCATTTCCAATAACATAAAACTGGCCATTTAAACCAGATGTCAGAACCTGTACAGTGTTATTTCCTTGTTGTGACACAGGCAGTTCTATCTCGTTAGCTGACTGTAAAGCTGTACCGTTTACTTGAACAAGCCGGTAAGCTAAAGGTTCCTGGTAATGCATTTCATCCTCCACAACAGGCTCTGACAAAAAGATATATGTACACATAAAACTTGATCTCAATAATTCGATTTTAGAAAATACGTTGTATTAAATGCATCCTGTGATCGCAAGATATTTTCCTTACCATCGCAATCAACAATCTCCGTTTCCTCTATCACGATTCCTGTGTCACCGCTGTCCTCCTTCACGGCGCTGTAAAATTAAATGTTTTGAGGCACGATATCGTCTTATCTTAAAGGAGCTAACGTGCTACGTGTATTACTTCGACGATTGTGTGTGTCGATCCTACGGCGTACGTAAGTGCGCACTGTGCACTAAATGATGATGACCTTGAGGAGACCTCGGGCGAGACGGAAAGGATAGGTGTTCGCAATATCAGGCGGTCGATATTTAACGTAAACGCTACCTGACATCCTGCTGTTCGAGTTGTTGCTCCAAAATGTCCATTTTTCGGCGTTGAAAAAAAAACGTTTGAATTTGTCCAAATTCACGTGAGCTGGTCACGGGACACGGCAACGAGGTCATGTGGTGCACAAGATGGCGACGTATTGCCCGCGCTATCTAGCGCCTTGACGTGAGAAATGACGTTTGCACGACGTCAAACGATTCAAAAATATATATAATTCTCTATTGCAGATTGCATAGTTATCGTAAGATGACGTAGTAGAAAACCTCTGCTTTTATATTAAAGATAATCTCTAGTTCAGGAAGATAGCACCAGACAACGCTAAACTTTGTCGATTCGATTTCCAGGAGGGAGTTTGCACTTCCAGCCTGAGACATTTTCGGCACCCGCCAAAATGACAAGGTGAGTGGTGCGGACTTTTGGAGGTTATGGCGCTAATCGCACAATTATACTCATAAACAGTTATTAATTTTTATTTTTCCTATCTCTTTCACTCTCTCTGCTTTTTTGTCAATTCTTCGTCGATGTTTCCAGACAGAAACGCATTGTTGAAAACACTTGCATTCACAAAATTAATTATTTCGAGAATTTACCTTAGCAATATATGTAGAAATAACTTTAATTTTCACCTTGCATATTTAATTGCAGATCAAAAATAGAGTTAGGCGACGTGACACCACATAACATAAAGCAACTGAAGTTGCTTAACCAAGTTGTATTCCCAGTTTCATATAATGAAAAGTTTTATAAAGATGTACTGGAAGCTGGAGAACTTGCAAAACTAGCATATTATAATGACATAGTAGTATGTATTATGACATAGTAGTATTTTCTTTTTCACAAGAAGAATTCTGCAATCAAAAACATTCAAGAATCTAATTAGTCTAATGCTAAGCTTTTACTTAAATGTATCAATTTGTAATGTAGTTTATATCTCATATTTCTCTTCAGGTTGGAGCAGTTTGCTGTCGTGTAGATACTTCTGAAAATTCTAGGCGTTTATATATAATGACATTGGGTTGTCTCTATCCATATAGAAGATTAGGGATTGGCACTGTTATGGTTCAGCATGTTTTAAACTATGTTAATAAGGATGGCAATTTTGATTCCATCTTCTTGTAAGTATGATTTTTACATTTATATATTATGATCTGATACACAAAATACATGTTTAGAATAAAAGTTCTGTTTTTATAATAAATATATGCATCTAATATTTGTAGACATGTTCAAATAAGTAATGAAGGCGCGATTGACTTTTACAAAAAATTCGGGTTCCAAATTGTTGAAACTAAAGAACATTACTACAAGAGAATAGAACCGGCAGATGCACATGTATTGCAAAAAACACTTCGCCCCCGAGGAAATCAAACAAATCATCAAACTGTCAATTCATAAGTAGCATTGTTTTCATTAATTTATCTTGTTTGTAAATTAAAAAACCGTTACATATATACATTTCCATGTTTTGTTAATAACGTCAATTTGTTGTATATCTCTTGTAACAAAAATGTCCCGTTACAATAAGTCTGATTATTTTTTTTCCTGTATGTACACATACATGTAAACAAAAAATTTTAAGTAAACTGAAAATATAAGTGGTCTGCTAATGAAAGACAAATGTTGTAATTTGTTTTTAAAATAAAAAGTGGCAACCGTATCTTTTATTTATATTTTTTATTGTCCATCAATTTTCTACTTCGACGTAATTAAAAATTTATAAACAATATTTAAGCCATTTTCTTACGATAGAAAAACATTGGCATTTAAACGATATCACATCAGAAATTACACATATGCACAAACAATAGTGTTATATCAAGGAGTCTATTCAGTCAAGCCTTGAATAGACGAGCCTTAAATAAATATTACAAAAATAGAATGTACAAAATTGCTGTGCAAAGAAATTTGTATAAATATTGATCTTACGATATTACTGTATAATACAATCATGCAATCTATTATAATATATAATTACATATCATAATAGTTCATGATCATGTATTTAGAAATACATACATTTTATAGAAATACATAGGCATATTATATATGTGTATATGTGTTTTTGTTTTGTAAAAATGACACAAATTAGAATGCAGTAGTAAATACTATAAATATACTTTTTGTGTACAGAATATTTTCGTGTCTTTACCGCTAAATTGTTGTTTGTGAGAAAAACCATTTGTGGATTCGGATTTTTGTTACACCTCGCTGGACCTAGTGCCTCTCACCATATCCGAATCGACGAACTTGAAATTCTAACCGATGAGATTCAAAAGCTAATAAATAACTTGCAATATCCTGAAATATTAATTGTTGTCGATTCGGACATAGTGGGATCTTCTCGTGATTATTTTAGATATTGCGCAACACATCGGCAACACATACGTAACGGTAATCACCAATGTAGCTCATACAGTAGAAAACCGCTAGCATAAAGCGTTAGCCGTTATATGTTTAAGTTGTTAAATATTATAAATAATTAAGCCTGTGGAAATAAGATCTAAGTCACATTATATTCTCGATCTGTATAAATAGCTATATGTTGTAACTTAGAAGTGCATTGTTCTTCCATTTATATTCTAAATCTAAGATCTTAACAATGATAATTCTTCGTCTTACGCATTTACATCTCCAGCAATTCTTTTAGTCTTCCAACAACGATTTCTTCTCCTTCTTGCGCCTCTTTTGAAGTCTACAGATAATAATTCAATAAAATATTAGTAATAGAGCATATATACTTTAAAGTAAACAGATGATTTTTTTTCCACCTGTATAAGATTGAGAAATCCGTGTGGCAATTCCGATAATATATCCAGTGTAACCTTATTGCCAATCGAACGGAGCTTCCTTGCAAACATAATGCAATCGTCGAGGCAAGGATCAAGATGTACTGTCTAAAAAAAAAAGATTTATTAGATAGAAATGTTTTAAAAACATTTGATCGTGTTAATAATAACAGTTTTCTATACTTTAAAATCCAACAGACACATACCAGTAGCTTTACGGGTGGCATATGAGCTAGCACATTATCTGGAGCGAGATAAGGACTCAAGAATGGATCTTTTGGTACCGTAAAAGCGAATTCTTCAGAAGGACTTTTGGCATTCTCCAAGTCAAGTTCCCTGATACTGTTTTTCCTGCTCAAAGACCATCCAAACAAAGACCACGATTTGTTACTTTGTTCTGAAATGTTACCATCTCTGCTGCCACTGCTATTTTGTACAACATGTGACGAAGATGAAGCAAAGCCAGAATTTCTATACATGTTTAAGAATCTGCTGAAATATTCTTGAGACTTTGCCTGCTCTTTTGGACATTCAGCACCTAGTGTGTTAAAAACTGTCTTTATTAAAATACATTCAAAACGGGAATAGTAAATACAAATAGTATACATATAATTAGTAAATAAGCTTGTATCTTAGTTTATATATATACCATCAACTTCTGTTAAGCTAACAGAATTCAACGTTGAATCGGACGGTAAAGATACTAATTTCTGCGTGCCATTCGCGCCTTCTCCGTTTGGGCTCAAGGCTAATGCTATAAGATCACTTTCGCTCACTTCCGCAAAAGATTCTGTATCTGATTTTTCTAAATTCTCTTGTTCCCTGTTAAAATAAGATAATAATACATCAAATGTGTTTACTTTTTCTTCAAATTTTGATGAAACACAATTTATCTTTCATTTAAAAAGTACTTTAAAATATATTTTATTAGGAAATCTAAAATATAGAAATATCTACTTTGTGAGTTTCTTGTTATCGGATGCTGCGTAAGCTTTTAAACAGCGCATCATAAAACCGAACGGTAATAATGGATCTGTGAGACAGAGCAAGCGAGAAGGCGATGGGACAAACTCGACAAGTATTGGTGTATATAACGCAAAGATACCGTCCGGTTTTCTTATATTTAATTGTATGCACTTCAAAGCAGCGCCAAAACACAAGTTTCCTCCCGCGGAATCACCTGTCAAAGCATTAATTTTACAATTGCAATTTTTTCACCAGCTTGAATAACAGATTAGCTATTACACAAACATATCGCAACTATAAAACTTTATTTGTAGTCTTACCGACAAATATTACTTTCTTTGCGTTGCTTCCAAGTAATGTGCTTGCATGTTTTAATGCCCACGCATAAGCATACGCTACTTCCTCGAGTGCACGAGGAAAAGGGGCTTCTGGAGCTAAACTATAATCTACGCTTAATATTGGTACACCAAGTTTTATAGCCCAATCTCGTAGATATATTTCATGTGATCGCGAGGTCTGTGATACAAACCCGCCTCCATGAACATGAAAAATTAGTTCGTCGCAAAGGCCAAACAACTCTCCTCCTACGTTTCCAACTCCAGCCTTAACAAAATCACAAAAAATATTACTAATTATTATTATACTTTTGGATTTGATCTATTTATATTTTACACACACATAAACATACTGCAATATAAGTAGTAACACGGTTAAATTAATATCTTTTTACCATTCCTAAACGTCGTTTAGAACTCAACAATCTAACATGGATCGGCTTCTTCCCAATATGACTAATTGGTATTGGAACTGAAACACTACCACCATTTAGAGTAGGTAGAATCAATTCTTCAGGTGGGATAGATAACACCTGGTTGATGGTTACCAAAGGATTCATCATAGTCATTATTTCTAAAATAGATTTTCTTATGTAATTATGTAAATACAAAATTTAAATATTATTGAACGTTTGTTTTGTTTCAATATATAATGCAAGAAATAAGTTGTTTTAGACAAAACGTATTTGTTATATTAAATATTTTTTTGTATAATTACGAGATTCACTTAAAAACCAAAATGTTTGGCAGAAAGAAATATCAGCATGCTGAGATATATTCACAATACGACGCGCTCTAGCTTCAGGATCCATCAAATAATTAACAGACTTAGCACATCGTCCAAATATAGTGCCATTATTATAATACATCTCACTGAAAGATGCCAAACAAAATGAAAGTGCTTTTATTACACGTTTCATACTATTGCAAAACTGAAAAAGACAGATCATACTTTAAACAAATGTTAGAGATGTACAAGAGCTAATATCACAGTTACATCACATACACACACAGATACCTGAAATCCTATGCATCTGCCATAAAAACAGTAAGGATTAATATCTGCTGATCTATCGAGGAGCTCTTGAGCACTATAACCATCTAATGAAAACAATGACAGCTTTCCATCGCTCATCACCTCTGCTTGTGTACTCCATGAATGCAGTGTTATTAAATGTTGCAAACATGTACACAATGCTGCCATTAACTGAGAGCATGCTTCTACTTCCCTGGAAACTCATAAATTGAATACATACAACCCAATGTTATTAAACACACAGACAACATCTGACAATACTCACTTCATATGATGATTCTTTCGAAACATCATAGAATCTTTTTGACTATACATCTCCCTACAAATCTGGACGGAGTGCATAATACACCTGTCCACCAATAAAAGAAAACTTCTATATCCATTTCCAGGTGTTTCCTTATCAAAATCAAAATGCGGCGCGAATTTTGTTATATCTTTGTACAGAGGCTGCGCTTGATCCAGGTGATCCAGGATCGCCAGGAGAGCGGCCTTGATTCTGACACCGTTCTCATCCTGATGAGATGTGAAATATTCTATGTTGGCATGACACACTTCTCGCAACGCGCTCCATTGTAGCGGTTCAACATTTTCGAACGGTCTGTCAAAGTCATCATTGAGAGTTGACATTTGAACGGCTCCAAACAATCCTCAAAAAGGTTTTATTTTCGTGCGTATCAGCGCAAATCGTCAACTGCAATGACACTGGACAAATCAATTAATCATGAATTATCTCAGGGATGGAACAAATCATCGTGCTACGCATTCTTCAACAATCACTGAATCACTGATTAATCACCGCTGTGATGTAAACTATAATAATCGAACATGTGGTCCACGTGATATTTGAAATGACGTCAGTGATAAAAGTGCTTACATCACGAGTAAACCCGTAATTTCAAATAGTTTATTTAAGCCGTTGTGTCACATTGCTTAATAGAATTATCTCGCAATATATTTCAAGATTACAAAGAAAAATGGACTATAATAATAACTGTACGACTGTGTCGGAACAGGTGCGAGTTTAGTTCTAACGCAAGAGATGCCGCTTGGCGTTTGACAGCATTTGATAGTTGACGCGAACAAGAGCGCGCCCTAGTTTTTGCAACTGTTGTATACGTGTCCTTCTTTATTGCTTTGTGTAGAGTATATAAAGAACTTTGAACGGATGAGCAACAGGAATCGTGATTCATGCAAATGCGATAACTTCTTTGTTTGAATCATAAATAATGTGGATTATTGTCAGTTTCTTTTTCTGACAAAAAAATGAATTTTGGAACAGCTTAAATTAATATTTAAGTTTTTATAACTAATATTTCATAATAATTTTCAAAAAAACTACGCTAACAAGGTATGAATATGTATATAAGTCAAAATAATTGAACTTTATATTATTTTTTTCTACAATGAATCGGTTGCAATAAATCTCATACATAGAGATTCTTTATAATTTATTTATTGATAAGTAAAATTACATATATCCACAAACACAATACGTTTTTTTTTCACGGAGTGTAGTAATGCGTTAAAACTTGTGAGCGGCGAGGAGAAACACCTGCAAAGGAGAAAGAGGGACGAGGAGAGTGTTTTCAATCTTTCGATACTGCCTCGTTTTTTTTGTTTTTGCGAACAATTTCAAATCACGGCATTTTCTCTCTTTTTCGCATGCAATGTACCCACAACAAAAGAGTGAACTTGAAAGATTGCGGGGCGCAAGAACGAAACGAATCCGTAACTTGTAAGATACACTTTAAGTATGAAATCGTATCTAAAATAAATCTTACGAATTATAGACTCATTTCATTCTTTTAATTTTTAAAAATAAAAAAGCATAATATCGTGTATATATATACTATATGTATATAATATGTTACTTAAAGATGATTTATATGATTTATTTGAATTAGTTACCTTGACTAACGCTTTTGAAACGTTTCTCATTTATGAAATGAAACGGATTGCCACTTGTTCGCAGAAAAATAAAAACGTTTTTGCGCATATTAGATACTTCTCAGAACTGGAATCTTTTACGCTAACATCGTAAAAACAACTGTAAGAAGCAAGTAAAATCTCCTTTGTGCTGCGCACATTGTCTTCTCATTCATATTGTATTTATACGTACACAATACAACGTGGTAAAAGCCTTTCGCATATAAGTACGAGAATTCGAATATATTACATTAAATATAATGTATGTGATTTTTTTTTTTTTTTTACCTGACTGCGTTGAGAGAACGGAAGCAAACTCGAGGATTTCAAAAAAAGAATAGTTATCGCATCGCACAAAGGTCAATAAGAACATCTCGTGATAGCAGCGTGCCGACACATTATATCGCGTCACTCGATAATCCTCAGAAGACGAAAGACCGACGCGAGAAGATTCCGAAAAAATTGCAAAAATAAAATCTAGTTTTTTTTTTTTTTAGTCATTATTATGCTCTTTCTCTTTTTCACCTCTCTGGACTTGCTAATCACTGGACTGCGAATTTGAAGGACGTATATTTTTCTTTTTTTTTTCTTCTCCTCTTCCTCACGTCTCACATGGCTTTTAAGCTAAGTTCAATTTGTTTTACCTCGATATAATATATATACTTATTACCTCTTTACAAAAATCAATTCTTAAACTTATATATACGGAGGTGGCCCGATGCAAATTCACAGTATCTTGAAGCTCACACACTTATCTCGAAGCTCCGACTTTCTCTTTGTTCTTTCGTTCCCGCCACAACCGAATCACCGAAACATGATATGCTCCGACTACTAGCTAATACTGATGCCTCCTCGATGCCTCTTCTAAGGAAAATCATCGAGAGAGTATTGGACCGTTGTTGCCTGCGTATGACGCAATCGCGAGTGTTCATTCTCACTAAAGATGAGCTGATTTTACATACTTATTTTATATACGCGAAATATATATGTGTGGTTCTCCGAATCGCTACTTGCTTTGCACTTAATCGCGTTAAATTCAGCGAACGATACATGTGTACGCATATAATATGCATGCTGTGATCAAATCATCAACAGATCAATCATAATAAAACTCCGCTTTCCGTGGAGTTTTAGTCTTATAAAAATAATAAGTCCCTTTTACAACCGCCTAAAGTCTTCAGCATCTGTGAATCCGTATCAAGGTCAAGATCTTTTATATGCGATGTTCTCAATGTTTTGTTTAACGACTATATGCTATACATAATGTTTAATTTAATATGTATACATGTATATGCATGTGTATATTTCATATATATATTTTTGTATATATATATATATCTATATATATATTATCCATACGTCGCGCGCACACACACACACATACACACACACACATATACATATATAATAGATATTTTATATATTATTATTGTTAACGCATTGATGCTATTTGTTGTTCATATAGTCATAGTACATTCACATGGTAATAATTACTATCGTCTTATAATATATATCTAAAATAATATTTTTAACATTCAGCGATGTGTTGTTTATGTGTGTGTTTGTGTCTTTGCATCTTGTTGTTATATTCTTGTTTTTTTTTTTTTTTTTCGATTATACACACCCTTTTCCACCGGAGTTGCGTGAAGATATAAACGATCGGTGTGTACGTATGAGACTCGCACTAGATAGATAGATAGGAAAGGCAGCTGCTTTTTACGTGCGTTTTTTTTTTTTTTTTAGGAATAATATCTAAGAATTTTTTTCCCGCTTTGTAAATTTGCAGGCGATTAACGTGTCACGCGATACAATCGTAGCAAAAAGTTAGCGCAATTCGAAAGAAACCATCTTGGGAATGTGTACGTATTCATGCATGGATCGTGTGGAACGCTTTGCACAAGAGACAGAACAGCGGTGTAATGGTGATTTGATTGTTGTATCTCTATCGCGGTGATCGTACGCCGCCGAGCTGAACCCGTTTTTCTTTGTTTTCATTACTTGTCACTATCAATACGTCAATGATCGACCGACTCGAAAGATGCGCAAAAATGCTGCAACGCGGTGCGTTAACGATGTCGGCTTTTTTTTATATACCTTTTTTTTATCACGCGCTCCCTCCGTAAAGATAAACGTCATAAAGATGACAGAAAAATGTTCTAATCTCCTAGACGTCTAAAAAGGTGTCATTATTTGTCAGACGACGCAGAGATATTCTTATCTTCCAGACGTTGTAAAGACGTCATTGTGAATTTTTTTGGATGGTTTTTAGATGTCCTTGAGACCTTTGTGATAGCTGAGTATTACCACTGATCACAACCACTGATAGTCGAAGGGACGGTAATGGCTCTATGAATTTGTTGTAGCGCATTTTGCACACCGACGACGCATTGAATTATTACATACGCTCTGTCGGACGATCGCAGACGCCGCAAATTCGTTTTACAAACAAATTCGACAAAAGTGCACTGTGTGTGTCTTCTAAGATAGATATAAAAAAAAAAAGAAATGTGTGCTTCCCCACGCGACCCTGGCGCTAAAGTGCGGGTTTCTACCTTTTTTTTTTGTTTTGACCATATACAAATATATATAAGCATTAAACGTGTAATATATTATATCATCATCGTCGTCGTATATAATTAATAATATCCTAAGATAGTTATTGTATGAACGATCATTTTTTTTCTTTTTTTTTCTCGAGAACGCAAAACGCGAAAATAAAAGAGAAAAACGCTTACTTCAACAGACGTTAGTTATCTTTTTCGACCTAGTAGTCGGAGGTACTAATGCCACTCGAAAATTATTCTTCGGTTGAACTGTTCCTCTTGTTCGACAGTGTCGGCGTGATCTCTTCAATACGACCGGTGTCGTGCATCGGCGAGATCGAACGAAACTGCCGAACATTCTCCATGTCAGCGTTCCCAGCACCTCGACAAAACACTGGACTATCGCGTGGAATGATAAAGCATCTTGCTTCCTCGTCATCATTATTAACTCGAAATACACAATAGTTCTTAGTTTTCTTATATATTAAGGTTTTTATTTATCATCTAAGAGTTGACGTTTTAAGTACTGAAAAAGGTCACCGAGAGAGAAACCAGGCAGTGGGAATTGAACGGAGACGTAGAGAAAAACACAGCTGCATCATGAAGGTAGGAGTGAAACGTGCAACGATGACATGGTGTGTGTTCTGATATTTTAAGAGTGCCGCGTAGCTCGCTCGCGCTCGGTTATTTTAGCATAAACGTTAACGATTACGCGATTTAAATCGGAGTATTATTTATTTCTACATGCTGCTCCCAGTGACAAGCTACTACGATCGCTATCGCCTTTTTTTTCGTGTAGTATTTAAGCTGCGTTATGTCTTATTGCCATTGATTATCTCCAAAAATATCAGAACCTAAAAATACAGCAAAGAGCGCAAACGACAACGCGTTTACCGACGTTTACATGAATTATCCGTATAAACGCGTGTTCTATTGCCATTCGAGACGTTCATCCCCGAAGAATGAGAAGACGGATCAGCTATACCCGATCGTGACACAGTCAGCGGAGCTTCCCGCTCGAATGCGCAACGTGTAGAGGCAAAGGAACATCGAGGTGAGTCTAGAAACGACATTTTCTACTTTTACACACGAGCGCGCTCCTTCCTGCGTTTTTATACCGACATGTATGACAACGTAATAAAAACAATGTACATGAGATACTTCCGAAGATAACGTGTAACATTTCGTATTCGTATGGCACATAGATATACGTTGAATTCTACGTTATTTTTGTCTCCAGTAGAATCCGTTTCGTTCCCATCCATCGTGTCTCTGCTACGTTATTTTTATATATATTGTCAATTCTTCGCAAGATCGATTTACATCGCGAGATGTTGCCGGAGTGAATACAAATAAAACGCGATATATATGCGGTGTTTCGTCGCAAGCACGTCTTGCCAAGCAAAGAACGCGTCGATTTTTTTTTTGCGCATTTCTGGGATGTTAATACGTCCGGATCTTCGGAAGAATCTCTTGGGGGTTTAGAGATATACATACTATTTATATATCTTACTCTAACAAAATACTATGAGATTCTTGAAGAAAATACGCGAGAACAGATACGCGGTTGCGACCAACTTTTCAGAAATCAAAACTGTGAGTCTCGAGGCTGAATTATTCTTTCACCTCGAAGTATTTGTATGTAGGATTCTCGTAACCATTTATTTGCATATTTGCAACGTGTCGCTCCTCAGGTGTGGCTGCCTGATCGACTTCGATAAATCCCTGTCAGAGAAACAGATTGATGTTGGACAACAAGATACATTACAGACATTTTTGCAATATGACGAATACTGAATGAGAGTTTTAAGATCTAACCTGGCTGTGAGGGCTTCTCGCGCTGCGTCTTTTGAACACCGCGATGCCTACAACCGCAGCTGCCATGAGTGCTATGCCAGCGAAAGCGAGTGTGAAATAGACAGATCGACTCTCTCTGTGATACACCTCTCGTCTTACAGAATAACCCTGCAAAAGTAACAAGATATTCGCGTGTAATTATTATTGTATTGTGAAATAATAAATCCTCTTTTGGCGCAACAATACGCGACTCTGTCAGTAAAATTTTAAGTTTGCGTGTCAAATAATAAAAAAAACATACAATGTTAAAAAGAGTCAACATCTATGATAATCTGTATAAAATTTTATTTAAGTAAAAGAGAGAGAATAAATATTCTTACTGGCTCGGAATGAGAGACATCGTGAGTCATACTGTGAGCTGCTCTAACTACTCCCTCGTTATGCATAGCGGCGGCCGCGGCGGGTTCCGATTGTTGAGGCATATCCTTGCTATCGATTGCTGAGTCATTTTCCTCGTGTTGTTCCTGCTCCGTGCGCAACTCGCCGCGTTCCACCTTGCGTTGTTCTTTACGCGCTCGTTCAAGTTGCTTCTGATGTTCCTTCTCTACAATAAGATATATCACGTCAAAATAACAAACATTTGTTTACAAAGTTACTCGACAAAAACATTTATCAATAAATACCTTGTTGTTTGCTGGCAACGTCAGCCTGGTACTTGTCGAGAATGGCTGCCTCTGCTTCGCGTGTCATCGCCAGCAGCACTCCCGGAGTTTCATCCTTACTCCTGAGGGCCAAAACGTAATCGTCCATGAGACGGCCAATCTTCGCGCTTAGCTCCGGATATCTGAACATATGAAAAGAAAAAAGTAAGTCTCTAATGTCTTTACGGTCGCGGCGTGTTTTCGCGTGCAACGTATGTATCGCGTGATTCGCGTATCTAACGTGTTCAAAAGTTTTAACATTCAAGTATTATACGTTACCGTTCCAACATCAACAGGCTCTGATTGGTGATCCTATCGATTTCCGCCAGGTGTTCCAAAGTAGCCGGTTTCTCTCGTTTCGCTTGTTCCAAACTGCTATCGAGAAGATGCTTGTAATGAGCGATCGTATGGTGTCTGTCTTTATGAAGAGCTCTGAGCAACTTTTGTAGGCATTTCTGAATACGATGTACCTAAAAGGGATTGCACACACAAAAACATTAATGATTAGGCAAAACAGTAGATAATAGTGGTTTTTTTTCGCGCGAAAAACATTGTACGAACTTACATTCGGTGGTGTCTCGTTCAGAGCCGTTGTGTAGCACGACATAGCTTCCTCGTTTCTTTGTTTAACAGCCTCCTATGAAAACATCATTATTAGAATATCTAGCTTGAAAGAAGATATTAAATTATCACTCATCTAACATACTCGATCAAAGAATTATTAAAATTATCGGCACAATTACATGTAAATAGATAAATCTATATATGTTTCAAAATTTTGTATAAATAATATATATATCATGTTCCATTTATGACCATCTTGTTGAATTCGAAGCTGGTGTTTCAAAGCCGAAACGCCAACGTTCAAAACGGATTATGTCATTTCACATCGCATTACACGCTTACACATACCTGCACTCTTTGTTGATGCATCGCGCTTAACTGATGCTTTTCCGCCGCTCCGCTCTGTTCAAGAGCGGCGACCGTTTCTTGGAATCGCGCTGTCATCCAACGTTTGAAAGCGTCCGCGGCAACGGGATCATGAGCCCTGATATCCTGATATCTCTCCTCGAGGTCACTCCAATCCTTCATCACCTGAAAGCGTTGTAGCACAAAGATTTCGACACCAATGTTCCGCGTCATGATATTTGTCTCCGAGAAATGTTTTTTTTTCTTTTCGAATACCAATTTCAATATCTCACAACTTGTAATCTAATAATTATAATTTATATCGTATGGCTGCTTTCTCGCATAAATGAAGACGTATATAGCACGACGTAGTCATGCAAACTCAAGATAAAACATTTACCTCGCTTTTCCCACTGCGATTAATCGAACTTACTTTCGTCACTTTCTCCTTGTGCACTTCTTCGAGTCGCATCTGAGCCTGCTTGTAACTTTGATGCTCGGATCGCGGATCAAAGTGCGTTAGATAGGGATCGGGAGTGCCTTGCGGTTGGGAAGGTTGCTGTGTACTTGTGCTAACCGGTAGTGGCATTGCCGTCGCCTCCTGCCTGCTTTTCTCCGTTGTAGAAACGGTCGTTGTCGGTCGACTAATATATTCATAAGAAATTTTAATAAATAATCTATATAAAATATAATTTCAACATTAAAGTTATCGATACTGTTTTTATTATCTACCTGGTAGTCGTGTCGTAGTCATCGAGATCGTCGTACTCCTCCTCACTTTCATCCTCATCGGGTTGATCGCTAAGCACGCCATCGAGATCACCGTCCGAATTGTCCTCGTCCTCAGCGTCGCCGTCCAAGTCATCCTCATCATCAAGATCATCTTCGTCCTCGTCAAGATCGTCATCCACGCTCTTAGGAATGGGCAGATCGATAGGTTTCTTTGGTTTCACGTTCTCTGCAAAAAAAAAAGAACATTTTATGTATTTTACTCCCATGATTACCCCCTTTCGCTACATCTACATCTGAACGATACATTAAAAAGCATAAGTCGTGAAGTGTGAATGCGTGATGATGATTCGTATTTTAATTGTGAAAATGGATTTCTCGCGAATCCTCCGATGTGCGGCTTGTCGCTTCGCTCAACGCGAAACCTGCATAAAGAAAAACAGAAATTGTTTGATTAATACAAAGCGCTACTGATTATGTAAAAATATTTTCACACACACACACACACACACATACATACACGACGTCGCATGCATATGCGTACATGGCGCGATAGATGCAATTATTGGAATTCCTGTCTGCGCGCACATTCCAGTATATCGACTGCCATTGTTTGAATAGTAAATGGACGGGAGATTGGGCTCGCCGCAGATAGCTCCGCGGAATTCTAGCCCATAATCTAAATCAATGCGCGCACCAGTGATACACTGCCAGTGTCACCGGGCACTCGGTTATCTATTGATGTACTTGGAAAGAGAACAGTCGTACCCGAAGGCACGCGTTGCAATTTGACAATTTCGCGAAACACAGTGCTTACGACGATCAAGATTCCTTTCGATTTCTCTCGGCGAAAGGAAATGTCGCAATAAATGAAAATAAAGAGATCTTTCATAAACAATATTTTTTTTTATCATATAAAAAATAGATAAAAAGTTGTAAATAAAAACTAAAAATTTGTAAGAATTATTAACAGAAACTCGTAGAAATCATGTAAAAAAAAAAAAAAAAAAAAAACAGGTGTGAAAAGATTTCTACCACCAGCGAAATAACATGAAATGTGAACATTGTAACTATGCAAAACGCTTTTCATTCTCGCTCCAGCTTCCGGTGTCGCATCTTTCCAGCTTGGAAATTCTAATTTCGCCGGGTTACTATGAAGGGGTGGCAGCAGAGACGCATCTTGACTAACTAGGTTCTCGAGGTGTGTCTCACTCGCTGAGAATAGATGCTCTGTGATGAGACGACTTCTCACGAGTTGACTTCTGCAAAAGCAGACAAAAGCTCTTCTCTTTACTGTAGCCCCCCTGTATCGTCCTTTTATCTGGGTCACGGTAGATACGTGATAACTGCACGCGTTAGCAGTTTCCTCGAGAATGTCTTATGTCGGGATTGTTCGTGATACACGAGTTATGGATTCCTCGCGAGCGCGGTTTATTTGGGATCGATCGCGGAAGTGTCCGACAGAAAGAGGGAGGAAATGCAGAGACGACGAAAATTCAATGCTATCAATAATAGCCGTCCATATCAATAATGAAACTAAAATTAAAGCGGCAGTTGATTCTGAAATAATGTGTCATCATACATGAGATAATTCCTAAATTAAAAAACTATTTTATAAATATCAAAATAATAACAGGATCTGAGTCGTATGTTCAAACTTAAATTCAATGAAATTCAAAGAGAGATATTTGAAATATCTCAGAGGTATCAAACTGTTGAACGACTCTTTCGCTTCAAACACTTCAATAGACAAGAAAATTGTTTCGATTTTCCACCAAGAATATATAAATTGCATTCATTTATATTCTCGCGCGGATATTTATCGAACGTTTCTGCATGTGACTAGGCATTTATTTCCTCAAACGAGTAATATTTCGATTTTTTAAGTCACTTTATAGTCCATGTTTCATTTTCCGGATGACACGTCTTTCTCTCTTACTTTATGATTACATTTTTACTTATCCCTAAAAAATAATAAAGTAGGTACAGAATCTAGGCAAGCGTACAATGTGGTGAGTAAAACGAACAACCGCCCGTGTGTGTGTGTATGTTAATCGAGCCCATTATACGTGACGTATAGGAAAGAAAAGTTGCGCATCGACGCCGAAAGCTACGGCGTGTGTTACGTTGCGCAGTCGTCAGGAACGTCGGTGGCGGACATTATTGATTGCACGAGGGAGAGAGAAGACAAGAGAACTTGCGGCGAGAGAAAGAGAAAGAGAGATAGAAAGAGTGAGAGAAAGGAAGAGAGAGCTTGCGGAGGGTGGCACGAGCCACCCGATGTGCTGGAAGAAGACGAGGAAAGAGGCGAAGCGAAGTAGGTGGTACCTCTCCGCTTAATACACCCTTTTTGCACTCTTCTATAGTTACACGTACACACACATACACACACTATTTCTCTCTCTCTCTCTCTCCTCTTTCTCTTTCTTTTTCTATCTTCGCAAAAGTCGATTGAAAACGAACAGTGTAAATGCCTGGTATTTTCATCGCGCAATAAATACGCCGCAAATTCTACGTAAATATTCATGCCTCCTCTGTTACTCTCTGTCAATGCTCTTTGATACGCCGGTCCATTGATCGTTCATCTACACTAGAATAAAAACAGAAAAACGTAATGATACAGCTACGCGATATCAAAGCAAAAATTGAATTATGTGCCACGTTAAAAAGCTCGATACTAAACTTAACAAATATTATAAAAGTAAGTGACAAGTGCAAAAGCTGGATGAATAATGTACAGCGAATTTAAAACAATGTCGCACTAACCATAAAGATCGTTTTAAACATCGCTTGCTTTACATCGTCACATAAATTAAAATTGCAGTATTATTATTTTTCATTTGCGAAGAACAAACCCAAAGTCACAATTCAACTTTTGTTAGTTTGGTTTTTAAGTCTGTATTTAAAGTCGAGTTTGGCTTGTGAGAAAATAAATACAATTGTAACAATACATGAAAATTCTTGTTCAAAAATATGAAATATTACAACAGAGAGAGATATCTCAACGTAGTTGAATTTTGCTATATTAAGACCACGACGTGTTCAACAAAAACAGCTAGATTCGTGTTGAATTTTAAGAGATCGTCACAAGTACTCCCCACTTTACGGTAAAATGACCTCGCGCCGAGAAGAGCTCGCGAGCTCGCGCGTCTGGAAAGGAAGTCATCGTATGAGATGCGGACGCAGCGAAATGCCGACGGAATATGCATGAAAATGAACGTGAGAAACGTCGAATCGCGGTTTTTTTTTCTTTTTTTTTTTTTTTTGCAAAAAGCGCGTCAATTATTCGTTTCTTATTCTCGCCCACACCGGTACTGCTTATGACGTCCGTTTCGCTGCGTCTCGCGTGGGCGCGCAAAATGAGGTATGAATGAATTGTGATAAAGCAGTGCGTACGTACGTTACGTACCTTTCAGGTGTTTCGGGCAGCATACAAACTCGACACCGGAGAACAGAGATATACCGCACGGCAGCAGCATTGCAAAGCTACGCAGGTTCATGTTTCGTTCTCGGCAGGTTTCCGCCGCCGTAGCGTTCCATCTGAAACACAAATCCACTTGGTGCAGTCACGTGTATTCGAGGACGCGCACTTGATCCTTTCGCGATAAACGGACTTGCAACATCGTGATCTTCATTGAGACATAACATCGTGAGATTAATTCGATATCACAGTTTAGCAAAGTTATATCGCTCGTTAATTGAGCAATTAGGTGTAATCCTAATAACGAGCGAATAAGAAAACTATAAGCAACATAAGATCTATATAATATATTGCATAAAGAAAGACAACACGTACAATATGAAAAAATACAGAATAAACATAACAAACAAAAACTAAAATTGAGTTTATTTAAATAAAAAAACATAGTTCAAACTCTTTACTGTTTGATCGTTTTGATGGAACGCGATGATGCAAATCTAAGCTCACTTGAGAATTAATTTTATTTAGCAGATGCATTTTGTGTACACATGTGTTCGTTACCTGTGAGATTCCCAGCATTTTGTTTGATTATGAAGATGATCAAAAAGGCAGCCTTCCGGTACGAGAAGCGCGTCACTCTGGAAAGGTCCCTCTGAAAGAGAGTGACAAAACGGTATTGCAACACATATTGCGTTAGTTCGACGAAACTGGCGAAGTCGCGCACTGCCAATATTAAATCTATTTCCGATTAACAATGTAATCTCTTTCTTCCTCTCTCTCTCTCTCCCGTAAAAAGAAGATTCGACGAATTATATTGCAACGTCGAATATATAATTTGTCGGCGAATTCACCAACTTCATATACATCTATTTATATACCTGTATACATGTATATCGCTAAAATATGTCAAGCTTGAAATCAATAACTCGAATCTATTTATAAGAACTTCTTTAAATATAAGGAAAGAAGCGTCTACTTAAACAGCGTCTACATCACACATCGCAGAGCATAGTATCATTTTGTACTTTAATTTTTATGTTAAGATGCTTTCAAACTACTTTGAGATAATGCAAATGACAGAACTTTGTCAGTCATCTGAATTCAGACGCACTTTAATTTTTTCAGAATTTTTAATTTTCCATCTTCCAATTATTAAGTTCCTTAATAAATTGAGTAAAGTCAAATAGTCAAAGAGCTCCAGGCATAATGGCCTATCTCGAAAGTTCTTCTAAGATAAATTGACGTCAGAGATTTATCGGAAATCCGTGTGATATTTTTATTTGAAAGATTTTATATGATCATGTGTATGATATATTTCCGAATAATGTATTTGTCTAAATGTACCGTTGCCATTAGCTTCATGAACGGCAATGGAAGATCACGCAAAAGGAACAGAAGACAGGACAGAATAGAAATGCGTCTAGAGGATGACGCATCGGTACGTTCACCAGTGCTGATCAATAGACTTAGTCACGCAGACCCTTCGAGGATATTAACCACTCCTCGCCTGATTTGTGCCAAGTATATTCGTGTGGCATTCTTTCCCGCTATATGGAATTAAAAAAAAGTGTAGATAATAAGGAAATATAACAAAACAAAATAAGAAACAACTAAACGCTGTTCTTAGAGATTTTATTATCATCATTATCAGGAGAAGAGAAAAAACTTAATTTCGCGCGGTTATACTTTTCTACACTAATCTATTTTCAAGATTAATGAAGCTTTTATAAGACACGCAATGGAAGACGAAGCAAACGACCGTGACCGTCTCTACGTGATCAACGTACCGGAATGATGATATTTACCAATGGTAATTATGCAATTCAGTTGTTTTGTTTTTGCAATGGAAAACAGTTGTAATGAAAACAGTTCAGAACGAAGTGAGTTTGTAATTTATGAGAGATTCCGCTTTAATTAAGATCAGTCGTCGAGATCTTACTTTAATTATACGAACTACCTACTTCCGCGGCAAATCACGTTCAATTGCACGAAAAAAGCTTCTGAAATAAAGACACTTGTCATACTTGTCACTTTTGCTTGGAGAGACGAATCGAGGAACGAATAGAAACGAGATGGAGACAAAGAGGAAGAGTGCGATCTCTTGTGTATGTACTGATGCTGCTGCGCGACGTCACGTTCGCGATGGTTCTCGCGTTGTTGAGCGCGATAAAAAGGCTGATCAGAAAGGTAGCCGGGCGAACAATCCGACAGCAGATATCACATTGTCCGTTACACAGCGTATTGACTCTACAAATTGAATTCTTCCGCCCGAAGAGCAGTTCGAAGAGCGCGCGTCGCCCTGCTAAATTTATAACTAAATCCCCGCTGCCGGAGATCGATCTCTTCATTTCTCAGGACCGTCGGCATTATCGACAAGCCTCGCGGCCGATCTCGACCGTCCTCTCTAACGCGCGATGGATCTCTCGATATTTTCTTGCAATTTTCAAGCGCCAGGTATCAAGTGTCTAGATATTATCTCGCGAGTTTTGCGAGAATTCTTACGATTGTCAAACCTAATATCGCGACGTTATCACTGTACGATGAATATCGGAATCTATTTATTGTCCTTACAAAAAACCACACTGATATAGTGACAGTTACATTCCTACATTTCAATATTCCGTTCGTAAGGTCATATATTTGGCTAATATAAATTCCACACTGTGAGTCATTTTAAAATATTTATATATCGCGATATATTCTCGTTGACATACATATATACATGGAATGAGTACGTGAAGATCAATACAAGTTCCTCTTTTGACGTACCAAATTCAATTTACACATGTTTCGGTCTTCGATTCAACGAAGATTGTTATGTACAGAGTGTTAAAAATTGTCAATACGTACTAGCACGAAACCAACGTCACTGCTTACCTAGACATCTGTAGGGCTTGACCCATCGGGAAAGTTTGCACTTGGTTCTACCAGGTTTGCACCATCCGCCAACTCTGACGTAGTGCGATGATTCGACGATGTTAGTTATGTCTCTCTTGGGATAAGCCTAAAAAAAAAAAAAATCAGATACGCGGATTAAGGGGTTTGCTGAGAGCGCTATTAAGTGGCCTGGTCCAAACAGCCTGTAATCGTGTCGGTCGAAGGTAATTATCGAGCGTACACGCGCACTCTTGGCGAACATGTTATTATTTACGAACGAACGATTGCTTAATCTCTGTATAAAGGGCCGCAAAACCGCACATTCTCGTTATACAAACGATGTTTCGCAATGTGCTAATGGGCGAATTAAATCTTTAATTTGAGACGTTTTGTAATAGCGGAATAAAACAATTTTAATTATTAAATATTTGTTTAATTTGATATCAAAAAAATTAAAAATATTTTTTCGACAAACTTATGTTTGTCAAAAGTGAAAAGAGAACTGTATAAGTAAATCATTGAACACATTTTCCTTGAATTTAATCTACTTTACATTTAATTTGTAACACTCTTGTTGTTAATATACTTCACAGCTAACAATTTCAAGGCGAATTCGAGTAATGAAGAGCTTTTTGTAACTCGTCCTTTTCATCTTTCGCGAATTAAACAAAAGCTTTCATGGACCACCAGAGAGGAAAAGGATTAGATGTCACTCGAGTATAATACTTAGCGTGCTTTCACGCACCAGTGAAAAAGGAAATTTAGACAAAGTACCAGGCCAAATAAATAATTCAACGACGCGCAACAACTCTTCAGACCAACGTGAAATCTCTGCGCAATAAAATTATTGGCGAGGATTAACGTTATACTTTCACGCTGCAAAATGACAGACGAGGTAACGAACCGTGGATAACTCGGTATTTTGTCGCGAAGATGCCGTCAACGAAGAAATGAAAATTCGATTTACGTGGATGGAAGATTATAAACGACTTAATTCTGCCTGCAAGGTCAGCGCAGCGCCAGTCGCTGGACGATATAAAATAACAACTCTTAATTAATAATTCACTCGCGAGTAGCCTGGTTTTCTCTGTAAATATGTGACACTATGGAAGAAAATCCAGTCCAAAGTTTGATATATCTTGTATAATTAATATTAAGAGGTTGTTTTAATTATTTAAGCGGAGATTTTAATAATTTTTTACACGACCGGTGGTTTTGCGTCGAGAACCGTGATTTTTATCGACCGATGCATCTGACACGTGAGAAATGTCAGTCGTTTTTCTCTGCAAATATGTATATATACGCGCGAATAACGTACACGTGCACAAGCTTCACACTTATCTCTCGCTCTTTGTATGTGCACAGTGAATTGCGTGAACGTGTCACATAAGCGAACGTTACAGAGAACGTTATTATCCGGTTATCCCCGCGTAAGTTAGTCCCGCCTTTCGCCGTGATCCACTTCACGAGGATCTAGAATGTAAATTGTATGCGGTATATCTCCGCTATGTTTTTAAATTTCTCTTTCGATCTTTTAATTAATGTTAATTTTATTTTATTTAAAAAACTCTCGAAATGTGAGATAAACATTCCAACTGATTGTTTTTGTGCGCGTGTGACAAATAAAAATCAAGATATCTTCTTGCAAATTCTGACGAATCTCACGATCTTGCGAAATATATATATACAAGTCTGTATCGGCTTTTCATGAAGTAAAAGAATGACGGAAGAAGAAAGATAACTAAAAAGTTCGACGATAGAAAAATGTCAGAGATCTATTTTTAATGTCTATGTGCAGAGTACTTCATCGACTGTAATGTGCCCAACGTCGATATCTCGAACGGTATATACGTAAAGAAAGAATTTAATAGCTGCTTGAATCTTATCAACTTTTTTCTCACCTTCTTACAATACTCCAGGATCTCGAGCTTGTCCGTCATGCAACTCTTCTTGTCGGTCGAGGAGACCCATCGACCCTGCTCTCCCATGTGCTGAGCGAGATACACCTCGCCGGGTTCGCACAACGTAGCAACCTTTGTTACGGTGAAAGATACGGTCATTAAAGAATCTCGCATCAGCCGCAAAAAGCAGCGAACACATTTGATACACTCTCAACAACTTTATCTCAAAATGTTTTGCTCGTCAGGAAGTTGATCGGGAATCAATCTATCTTTTTTTTTTCTTGCACAAATAAATATCATTACTAGAAATGTTTATTAAATGACTTCGTGAGAAAATCATTATTTAACGATTTAATCGAATAAACATAAATTTATTCACATTTTTTTTTTTTTTTTAGCGAAAAGAAGTACGAGCTTCGACGAGAATTACAACAACGTAGATAAATTAAGGAAAACGATAAGTTTTAGCAATATTTCTTTTTGAAACGGGAATAAAAGCTGAACCGAAGTGTCTGTCCCTCTTTCTTTCTCTCTCGTGGTATTACTCACCTGCGGCTCCGATCTTCCGCCAGCTGGTGTCAATTCGAGTCTCTCCGATACCGCCTGCAACACACAAAATGAGAAAATATTTGAGAACGGCTGCATGTAGATGGAAGCAAAAAAAAACGAGTGATTAAAACGTTTTCCGTCTCGATAAACGCGATTTACTCGGCGCGTGAATTCACATTTCGTTGACATACAAAACGACCTAAGTAGTTTATTCGCTTTATAAAGTCACTCACTCCTTGTCGAAAAACTGCTTGACTCGTTTTCGACGGAAAAATATATTCAGCGTACGGAAAAGCGGCGCTCCGAACTAAAAAAAAAAAAAACGTGAGCAAATGCATTTATGCCGCAGCTTGATGATGTAAATACAGAATTTATGTTTTCCTTTGAAATGAATATATATTTTATTTTTTTTAAAACACAAACTCACTTAACAGACAATAGCTTGTCAATCAAAAGACACAGCAAACATTTATTTATAAAATTAATTTTGCAAGCTTGCATGTATTCTATGAACTGTAAAATTAGATAGTCTTGTTCTTATCAT
Source organism: Pseudomyrmex pallidus (assembly GCA_014825455.1). Taxonomy (NCBI): domain Eukaryota; kingdom Metazoa; phylum Arthropoda; class Insecta; order Hymenoptera; family Formicidae; genus Pseudomyrmex; species Pseudomyrmex pallidus. Next base: position 50,431 of record QVNV01007409.1, on the reverse strand, counting down.
TATATCAACGTTGAGTAACAACTTTTTATATTCTTCTAATTTTTAAGCAGTTATATTTTTATATAAATGTTATATATACAACATTTTATATGTATCTACTTCTTATATTTCTTATTTTGCTCCATTTTTATCAAGTATTTAATTAATTCGAGTTAAGCCGCTAAAAACGCGCGCGTAAAAGCGACTACATAAACTGACTCGTTTCACTTGCTCGATAATAGTCTGTAATCTCATCCAATCATTGAAACGTCAACGTTTTCGCAGTAAAATCCCTGTAATAGGGACGTTTTATTTTCCTGTGCTGAGAATGTATACGGAATATCTTTAACCGGAGCTTACTTATATAAAAACGTGACACGTATTTCGCAAGAGAGACGCTTTAAAATATCTCACGCTTTAATTTTTATTAATATTTATTATCTTTATCACGATATAATATGTATTTTCTTGCGTCTCTTAATTGTGAAAAAAAAAAAAACATTCGCGTGTAATAACAAGAATTAAATTAAAAGTAGACTTAACGGTAACATTATAATATACGTAATATATAATAAAAGATAGAAAGAAAAAGGTAATGACTGAGAAACATTTAATCTCACTGTTTGCTTTGACGACAAGATGCGTCAATCGCTTCGCGTAGACGGGAAATGAACATAGCAACGATAATTACGTCGTTCCATAATGACTGATTAATTATATCACTCAATAATGTCCGATAATTGCGTACGATCCTCGGTTGATATACGTTAACACATCAAGGAGGCGAGTAGCGGATGGTTATCCGCTCGTTCAACCACTGTGTGTGTGGGAAGCATATATTAATTTCGATATATCAAGTATTTTGATAGTCTCTATTAAATATCTTAACAAAACCGCAACTCCAATCGTCACAAGTATCGGAAGAGACACAATTTTGCAAAAGAAATGTTCTACAACATCAGTATTTATTTCATTAAGGTGAATTTTATCGATTATTATACACGTAAAAGCGTATGCGCCTTTTTAATCTACAAAGATATTCCTGATCGTTTTTAATTTTCCTCACTTTCTTCCCAAGTTTGCTCGGCAATCTCAGGTGACATTTGACCGTGTATGATGACCTCACCTATACGTGCCGCGCATCGTCGTCAGCCCACCGGCAGCAAGGTCGTGTCTCGCGGTCTAGTCATATCGAATATCTTGGGCGCAATATCGAATTTCTCAAGGAGACACGAAAAGAAATAATACGCGCATCTACCGTTACCGTCACAGCTTGTTTTGATCGCATGTGCACCGACACCGACGCACGTATCTCTACGCGCGGAGATTGCAGATGTGTACAGCTGATAAATAACGGCAAACCATAGGCGGGGTTACAAAGTCTTCTCGAGATTACGGGATTAGGTGTGTCACTGTGGAAAATATTGCCCGTGCCCGAGTGAAAATCGCACTATCGGTTTGCGCCCGATAGTTTACGACGGCGACGGGCGCGACGCGGAAAAACGATAGCTGGTAACGTCAAATCCGGAAGTGAAAAATCGCGATCGTCAAATATCAATCTTTCGGAGAGATAAGAAAGAGTAAAACGTAAAATATAACACGAGTGATAGCGTTACTGCAGAGTTATTGCGTTCTCATATATACGCATATACACACTGTATAGATGAGAGGTATTACTTCGTGTTAATAGCCCCGACATAGTGTAAAAAAAATATATATATATATATATATATAGCTCTCTAATTCTGTACTCCATTTATATCTTACGTGATAATTGCGTGCAACGCTTTACGTCAGATCGTTAATTGGTCGACCATATTTAGCGCCGCGCGTATGTGGGCCACGTAAATTTATATATATTTTTTACTACGTCTAAAAAAAAATCACATACAGAACATTTACACCGCGTCACAACCAGCCGCAGCGTTATCTACATTAACTATTAGTCGGTTATTAGCCACACGTGCACACTGTTACTATCATTACGATCATTATTACGGAGCGATACGTTCCGAAAATGTGTCCTAATGCAATTACTCATCCGAGGGAATCGGCGGCGGCGGCGGCGGTGGCGGGAAAGAGCGAACGGGCGGTCGGCGCTCCGGCCATTCGTCCGATAATTTCGTTTACGTTCGCAAATTGCGAATCGCGACGCCGGCCGGCCATTCGTGAGCGAATCGAGCGGGGCGTCGCGACGCCGTCGGTGCTTTGCATTTCATCGATCCACGTCGCTGTGTCAGGGACAGATACGCGGTATGGCGCGCCATTATGCACGGAAGCGATTCGGAAACCCGCTGTACAGAGGTTCACCCCCTCCGCAGGATGATGACTGACGGACACAAACTTTCCCGAGCCCGAAGCCAACAATCGAGGATCCGATGTATTCATCGTTTCAAAGAGAACTCAATGAATATCTTTGTATTTTGGATGTATTCTGTATAACATGTATTTTTGTGTGTATGTGTGTATTTATTTTTATTGTGTGTACAGTCGCCAACTGTACTGGCGGCTACGTGTGTCTCAACAATGCAAACTTATCTGTACATTTACATTTCTAAGGGCCGGTTGTTCCACCTTCAGACTGTCAGGTAAAACCATTGAGCCTCCATATGTTACCTGACAGATAGTTTACCCGCTACTTATCTGAAGGTGGAACAACCGGCCCTAAGAGACTGAATCCAAAGAGTGATTTTACGTGGTAAAGACTATACCGTAAAATTACAGATACTGTTCTCGAAACAATGTAACATCCATAGCCAGTAATTTTCTTAATGTAAACAATTAATCGTCCTCTTACATATAGCATTTTATTGTGCACGTATGTATTTATAAAACTATTTTTTATATAAATAAAATACTTAGTTCACTGACAGCGACGTAATCGCTCGTTGCTTCTATAAAAAAAAAACGTAGAGAACCATACATATATCACATGTGAGTGAATCTATCATTGAATCTATCTTAAGACCGGGAAGAAGGGTCACCACGCGATGTCCTTAACACAGGGACGTGAGTACGTGAATCTAACCGTGGGCTGTTAGCGGTGGCTTTGTGTTTCTCGGTAGATCGACACGCTGCAATAGCACTTTCGGAGTTTGCTACGGTCGCCACACAGATTGCGGTGACCGGCTTATCGACTAGTCCGTGACATGGCGTGTTGTGTGTGTGTGTGTTTCGAACTGGCTGATGCCGCGCATCCTGCGGTTTACGTTCGCTTTTAACAAGGGACGGATCGCTTGTCGAAAAAGCTCGTAACCTTGAATGCCTGCGGCATAGGCCGCCTGATAAAGCGAGAGCGCAATCTTCATTATTACATACGTATATAAAATGTTGATCTTTCTGCTCGGCGATATCACGCGTCAAAGTCTTATGTATCGCATCTTTTGTATCAAAAATCGTATGATTACAAAAACTGCAAAACATGTTCTTATTACCGGTACATTTACGGCACGTGACATGGAAAATTCAATTAAACTAACATCCTACTGTCTGACTACAATCAATATTCATGTGCGTCTATCCGTCTGTCTCTCTTTCTCGAAAACGCAACTTTCCGTTCGAAATAATTTCCTCGTTAAGCGGAAATTACTTGGAGATATCAGCGACAGAATCTCCTGGGATGTGTGCGGTCGGCATCGTGGCTTGCTCAACACCACCTCAGAGCCGCACATTTAGGGGGTTGGTGACGTTGCACACTGTACTAACTGTAGTAATACGGGCTAACTATTCCCATGAGAAAGCCTGTGTTCGTGAGAGGAAGCCTGCGTTAAGCTGCGTATATACCGAGCAGCTTCGGCACGTTTTGAGAGATATATACAATAAAATGATAATACGATAAGTCGACACACAATACGTTCATTGCGCGTTTTATACATAAATTTGTTTACGCGCAGATTTGAAGAAATATGTAATTTTTCTCATTCTCGCGAGAAAAATAAATGATTTGAGCTTGTAACTCGATGAGCGGTTCCGCGGTTTTTATAGAAAACCTTCGCATGCATAAATAACGCGGCGTTTGATTTCATCGCGCGACGATGACAACACGCTGACGTGCAGCTTTGCAGAAAACAAACACACTGCGAAGTTAGAAGGACTTTGCTGAATAAACAGAATCTCCTCGTTATCTCCCGGTTATTAGCGAGACGGCGGCGGCGAGTTCGCTCCACAAAGCATCTTTCAATCTCCGGTATCGAATTTTTCTTTGGTGCAAAAAATCGAAAGACTATTTTTCAGCGTGAAGGAGGAAGCCGCGCGCGCCAAAGGAACGAGGAAAATATCGCGCGCGTACATACGGTGTATGTGTGTACGTCGAGTCGTGCAATTACCGACATGAGAGGAACGAGATGAAAAGGTGGTTTCTTCTTCGTGCATTTTTCTCTCGGCGTTCGAGCGGATTATTCTTTGAGGAATTTGAAATCTTTATAATATCTTTTATAAATCGTGTGTTCAGGATAATGATTATTTTTATTATCTAATATTTTATTTAATAAAAACTATGTGTATGTATATATACGTATATATATATGTCAACTTTAAGTTAGATATGCAAATACACATTTACCTATTAACAATAAACGCCTGGCTTTCATAAATTTTCAGGCGTATGGTCAAAGCATTTGACATTCAACTTGCACGTCACATGAACATCTAATTAGCTACTGCGCTATTCAGCGGCTTATTATTTTATTAAGCGCCGCTCGCGAAGCTCTTTAATTACCGGTCGTAAATATACGCGTATCTAATCGCTGCACTTTTCACGTGATCCACTTTACGACCAATTGCACTCGTTATTGCTGTTCCTTGTTCGTGGCTTATGCGGCAATCTTTTTTAATATAATTAGCTCATGTCTAAGTATGACTTTTCTCTGAAATCTGAAGCTAGATTTTTAAGAGAGAAATTACGCGTAAGCTTCAATTACACAAATGTATATCAGAATGCAGCTATAACATAATGTCCAGTCGCATAGAAAATAATTCCGCAATGCCCGGAAAATAACTACACGTTTCATGGAAAGTCAATAAAATAGGATTTATTGATCCTGCTAGTCAATTTTATGGCGCTTGAATTTGGCATTAAGTTAAACAAACACGAGAAACAATAGCGCGCTTGATTTGTAATGCACGTATTTTCGAAATTAATCGCAGATACGCGAAACTAAGCACATTTCGATTCAAAAACTATTATTTCATCGTTCCTTGCAAATTAGTTTTTGACATTTTATCATGCGCCCGCGATGGAAATTTAAAGATTTATTACTTCCGCGAGATACATGTAAAAAGATTAAAAAAAAAAATGTTGAAGTTAAAAGTCTTGGAATTTGTTTACTTGTAAAAAAAAAAATCCTGAAAGTTAGAAAACTTCAGTTTCGAAAACTTTAGATCGAAAACTTGAAAGATTCGAGACTGTAATCTCCCAAGATTCGGAAGTCTTTTTGACTTCTGAATAAGTTTCGATATTCAAAGATTGATCGTAGTTTCCTCAATCACTACAAATCAAAGATACAAAAAGTCATTACCTCTGCCTCGTCATTTATTTAACATAATTAGAATTTCATTAAAGCCTTCCTCTTGAAGAACATCTATATTTAAGCTTATAATTATATTCGCAGTTTTCTCGTAATTACACCGAATATATTTAAATAACATTCTATAAATTTTCTTCACTTTGCCGCGCTATTAAATTTCACGAAATTATCAAATATACATGAGTTTTCTTAGATTTCCTGCATATATTCCAATAATATTCCATTCTAAATGATTCAGTATATGCGGCGCGGCAAGAGCAACTCTCGAGGAGTCAACGCACACCAGCCAAAATAGTCTACCGATTAATTCAATTCCCGACGGGCAACGCGCAGGCTGAAATTAATTTTCTACAAGTAAAATTCACCTCGCAGATGTTTAACAAGTGACGCTAGTGACGTTTTTCTCTAAAGAGTACGTGTGTGTAAATTTATACATACATATATTCAATTTTTTAACTTTTGTGACACGAAATGACGCGAGGATTGCTAAATTTTTTCTATATTTAAGTATATTTGTATCTCATAAAATAGTGCTCGAGAAATTCTCGCAGTCTCCGAAGCGATTTGGGAACCGCTGGTCTATACCGGTGTCTTTCACTGCGGATGGTATGTATACGCGAGGCACACCCTCGCACACAATCGCGCGCGAAAAGGCACGTAGAAGTGTGCGCAGAGAGACATGGCGCGCGATATTGTGGTAGTGGTTATCGCTGGACGAACGGGTGTTTCGCTCGAGCGGGCCGCGTTATTAAATCAACCCTCTCATCGCGCAACCCTGGCCGAGCGTATGTGTGGGGTTGCGAGCGAATCATCCGCTCAGGGAGGACGCGACGGACGGAAACCTTTACCTCCGCGTACAACGCCCTATTTTTAATATCTCAATAATCGCCGGCAAGCCGTGACAACCTTGATTTCGCCAACAATATCCGCAACGTCATTGTTCTTGTCAAGAGAAACAATACGCGTCGAGCGCGAGCAAGCGTGCAAGATGTGATCGATTCGTTTCATTTTTTATTCATTATGCAGCGAAACGCGTGCGCGAGAGAGACATACAGACAAAACGTTCTATTTATTATAATAGCGAGGTATTGGCAAAAAAAACATGATCACTCGCGCAAAATGTCCAAGCAAAGCAGTCGTTGATTGAAAAATGATAGATATTCCAATATGATTTTTCTATAAAATATCCAAAAAGCGTTTTATATATTGACAAGTTTCTGTGTCACAAATACATATTATAGTAGTATATATAATTAATTTATTTTTGTTTTTGAAAAGATTTTACATTTGAACGGAAGCTCAAGCCTCGAGTTGGTTTACTAAAGTCAAATGTAAAAAAGCGATTGAATATTAAAGTATGTTAAAATCCTTTTCGATATTCTCAACAAAAAAAAGTATAAAAAAACCAAAGTTTGATCGAATAATAATGAATGAAATTGTATTTTTATTCACTGTGTTCTCTGACAACATATAAAAAAGTCTGCGAACAGCTCAGAAAATTTATTTTATGAATTGAGATGCCTTAAAAAAATATTAACACATATATGGAGAATTTGTATTGCATGAATTACTTCAGGATTCTGAAGATCACATGGAAAACATTTCGAGAATGTTTTGACAATGACGATGGACAAGTGGAAAATCTTTGAAGACAAAATACGTGAAAAATTATTGATATTCCGCGAGTAACTATTCTGTTTCTCGAATATCTGTAAAATTCTTTGGATATGTAAAATAAAAAAAAAAAAAAGGAAATAATTAATAAAAAAACTTTTTTATAGATACAGAGAAGAGTGTGTTGAGCACTTGGAAAATTTCAGGATACCATCGCGCGAGTTCTAACAGTTACAAAAAGTGCAGAACTATGTTGAAAATTTTCAAGTTGTGTGCGAATTCTCAATATCCGCCTGTGCGTGGTACACGCTTGTGAATTAACCGCATTTCTGTACACAACTGCAACGGAGATGTAATCAAGCAACGCGCAGGCAATGTTCTCGATATTGCGGGAAGAGGTTTCTTCGTTGATGCCGCAATGTGTAACCACTTCATCGATTCGCTCGTAGCACAGGATCGCACGTCGGATCGATAACGTCCTTATTTTTAGTCCCGACGCGTCGCGACAAAACCGTTTCGTACTTCGTTTGGTGACGCTTGCCGATCCTGCAATCGTTCACGAGGATGCCGGACGACGGGGTCGAGGAATGAGAAGGAAAAGAGTGAGAGAGAGAGAGAGAGAACGTTGTGAGAAGGTTATTAAAAAACGTGTGCAGAATGCGGAGGCGAGGAGAGCTTCCGGCGCGTCCGCTGAATTGATATAACACGAATTTCTTACCCCTTCGTGCCGACGTACTCGTGACTGGTCACCGCCCGCCCGTAAAATCGATAATCCTCCTCTCATGGAAAGCTACGGGAGAGACTAATAAATCCCGAGCAGAACTGACATTTGTCCGAAATGTCTTATTCGCGTACAATAACGTTGATAACTTATTCACAAATATATTTATCGTTTTATTCGCTGTTGACAGTATTGACACGTCTTTTAAATTGTTACAATTTTGAATATAACTGGATATTCGTAAATATCTTTTTCAAACACATATCTCTCAAAAGTAGATTTGATTTTGGAGATCAATTTGAAAATGGAACTTTTTTTACACTCGTCTCTTAAATTTCGTATTTTCTTTTTTTTCTTATTTTTCTTTTACCTTCCAATATTCAACGAGAAAACGCTTAAACGGCGTGTAATTGCATCTCAGAGACGGGTCGTCATGTATGCAGGATCCGGATCGCAGATTCTAGTTCACTTTGAAGTCGAGACGTGAATACATTTTTCAGGAGCTACTGATATGGTTACCGGTGAGACACGAGGATTCGAGCGAAATCCGCGTGAATAATGCAGACAAGCGGCAATAATCTAATAGCAATATACAGGACCGAATCACGTACGGACGAAATCCCTGCTCAGACGCCAAGCTGACGTCAAAGGGCGGTCGTCTATTTTTTTTAACCTTTAGAAGAGAGAAGACCTTCAGCGCCCTTTTCCGGCTCGCGCGCGCGCGCGCGACTTTTCTTGCCGTGTTTTCTTTCTTTCGCCCGTTAATACTTTCCACGCGGCTCGCAACATCACAGAAGAGGCGCTTCGATTTTTCCGCGATGACCGAAAAAAAAAAAGAAAACGAGCTGGGAGAAAAACGAAGAAATACACGACCTACTTCAACGAAGAACACGCCACGACGAGGTGTTTGACCCCGCCGTGGCTGCGCCGCGTGCACTTGGCGATTTCCGCGGCCTGTAATCAACATGGTTATTAACCCTCCAGTGATTTCGTAAACAGATACCAAGTTTCTTGTTTTGCTCGAATTCAACCTCTAAATAACAAAGACAGAAAGAGACTTTTATGTTTTTGTTTCTCTCCGTGCGCATATTAAAACAAAATTCTAAATATACCATTTATACTAGAGCAAATTACAATTATTCGAGCTAAAAGCATTTTTTTTTCCACGAAGAATAACGACATTGAAACAATGGTATATTTTCCATAGTCGACATATCGAACATAATATAATTCAATTCTCTAGATCTCCGTACAAAGAATCTGCGCTCTCATTTTATTTCATACGATTTTAACGGCATAAAGCGATTATTTGGGGTTTCATTAATCGGATTTATCGGAGAGAAAAAAAAGTAAATGCAATCTAATTAATTTTCTCTTGATAATCCTCTATAAAGAAAAATTCTGTATAATTTTTTAAAAGCTATAAAAAGATAAAAAGAAGAGAAGAGATATAGAATTATTGTTATATAAAAAAAAAAAAAATTCTCTTCTACATAAAACCAAGTTCACAGAAATGCAAAAGTCACAAGATTAAAAGACAGACATGTACTGAAAAAAAAAGTTCAAAAAATTAAATTAATATTATTTATATATTCAAAAGAAATATTATATAGTTACATATATATAAACTGGAGCGTACTATCGTTTTTCCGCATTTTTATCTTGAAAGATTCTAGAAAGATCAATGATTCTATTCTTGTATCTAATCCACGTTCAGTGTTGCTGACAAAGTTAATCATAGGTGTGCCGATCATCGATGACCCCCATGACGTGATAACAGGCGTTGCCTCGCGCATGTTTTTCTCGTGACGTAATAGACATTATAAAAGTCTCTCGGCACCGATGATATGCAACTACCTCGAGAAACACGGTACAACTCCCGAGAAGGATGCGAGTCAGACAAACTCGTGACACAAATATACAAGATGATGCAATCGTGTCCCAACCATACCTTCTGCATTGCAGCGACACACATGCGTTTCTCGTGTGAGCGATTTATATAATACTTTTTTTAAAGTTTCTCATCTACACACACGTTTAAAGTTTTTTAAATTGCGACATTTATACTCGCATGAATACATAAGTAAGAAAAAGAAAAAAAAACTAATTTAAAAACCTGTCTTGAAGTATTTAATAACTGTCTCGTGTAAATATGTGTGTTTCTTCACTATTTTTCATCATTTACGAAGCAAAAATTTTTACTTGAAACTCTTACATCTAACTTATTTTTAAATATACATATATAAGTTGCTCACATGTATACTTGTTACTTGTCGACAAACTATAGAAACACAATCGATCACAATCTCATCTGTCGTAGCGTGTTCTGTTTTGCTCCAGTTATCGATCATAACAAATATAGTATATCTATACGTGTATATCGCGTGTTCTAGAGGAAAACTATAGTTGATACGACTACTATATAGCTGCTGGTCGCAGCGCTGATGATAAATAATTGACAAATAGAACTTTTCACTGTGCAAACAAAATAATAGCGCGAATCGATTTTGCGCCGTGTCCAGAGAGAACGTATATTACATATTTGTGAACGTTGTTAACTATAACACGTATATACATCACAGGTATACATCTATATAAGAATGTCATACGATATAGTAAAAGCCACTAAAATTAACACTAGATTCAATCTTGCATAAAATACGGATTTGATATAATTCACAAAATAATTAAGTTAAATTGAATTTTTCACAAATCGCACCCAATCACGCGGTATATTACGTGGTGAAGTTATTTATTTCCGCTTGAACTATTCAACGAGAAATCTCGAAGACTGCCTAAGGGCATCGGTTTTACGACGAGAAATTCCGACATGCGGCAATTATATACACTGACCGCCGCGGGAAAAAGACAATCGTGTCGCCTTTGTTCTTCTTTTGCCGACTTTGAATCTGCGATCGTATATGCCGGAAGGAAGATCGCGATTTTCTTCCGGTCTTTAACACAGAAAAAGCGAAAAAGAGAAAAACTGTCAACGATTCAAAACAGTTCTTTAATTCTCAGATGTGTATCGCGCGTACAAAAACTTGTATGAAACATTGCCTTTTAGCTTTAAATAACGCGCAATAAGACGTCCGTATTTATTAAGTCATTTAATTAATTAGTTTAAAGCAAAATAAAGTGAGATGCGCTTGGCGGAAATAAACCTACCAGTTTTGCTCGATAAATAAAAGCGAATGGCGATCATTAAGATGTACTTTTCGCAAACAATATCCGCGACACCGAGAACGGCAGATTAGATGCGAGATAGCATCTAAGTGGATTTGCTTAATGCATTTACGGCGAATCTAACCGCGGAGAAGGTCTTTAAGGAGCTTCCTCGTGCACGCAATATTACATGTGACGGATTTTTGGAACAAACACCGGCAGAAGTGCATAAAAAAAGTGAGAAAAACAAGAATAGAAAAAAACAATTGTAACAGTAGTTTGTATTCTTCAAAAAAATAAATAACTAAAAAAAACAAAAAAGAACAAAAAAGCAAGTAAACAAGCGAGACGGAAACAAAAGAAAAAAAGAATTGTAGAAAGCACAATGGGGTGTGAGCACACGTTTACAAAACACAAAGTCGAAATATGATACACGAGAAATCTACGGAGAAGAAATATACAGAAAACAAGGAACAGATAGGGAGCGACAGCAATCGCTTGCGACAACGCGATACATGCTTAGTTTCATGAATAAATTATGCATGCCTCTTCTCCTCGTGCAATTTAACGAAATTAGCATACAACACTTGCATAGTTGTCACTCTTGAGTATAATCGGTTTAAAAAGAGCACATGGCATGATACGCAAATTATATTAAGTGGCATTAAATCAATTACACAACAAGAATTCAATTGGACATCGAGAGACAACTGTTGTTTGCGTACTATTGGATATTATGTGTCCTAAAAAAACATGTAGTCTTGAATTAAGTAATTTCGGTAAATTTTTAGATACATTTTTTTTTAATAGGAGAAGATTGAAATGACTAATTGCGTCTAATTAAAAGCAGACTCTTTCGTATTCTTTTCGTTTTCATTTAACGAAGACCTTTTTTTGTCTTGCTTCGCGATGAAGCAAGACAAAATGAAAGGACCGAATTGGCTTCTATACGGTCTCAGGTTCTGATCAATCCGGGCTCGTCTTTCGTGGGGGAAAGGGAAGTATCGATTCGACTCTTTTAAATAAATGACGGACCATCATTTCTGCTAGCGTAACGGAGCGCATAAGGAGCAACGTCAGCCTGTACCGGCGATTTATTAACGCAGCTTTGTTAATGACTTTAAAGAATTAGTCGGCGACAGCTAACCGAGTTTCAAGGGCGAGCCTGTGCTGCGCGAGTGGTACTTAAGCCGACAGGACGACACGACGGTCTCTCCGGACGACAGACTTTAAAGGGGTTAAGCAAACTTCGTCGAGCAGATAACGACGATGCACGCTCGACGTTGGCGCATTTATGGCGCGGCGCACGGAAATGCACCTTGAAATCTACTTAAACGCACGCGCGCCGAAATCGGACGCAGACATCTCCGTCTTTTAGAAATGCGATGGCACGCGCGGAACGTGCACTGATATCGAGAAACAATGGGAGAAAGGAAGAGGAGAAGTCTAACATCTACATTTATTTGCAATCTTCTTAGAGTGATAGTTGTCTGTAAACAGCCGCAGAAATTGTTATATACAAAAGTGTCGAAATAATCAAAGGAAATCTTGCCCGATCGTCGAAAATGTATAGTATGTATATAACCGCAGTATAACGTCAATTTCGCGCTTTTAACAGGACTCCTCGCGGCGCTCAACGAGGCGTCACAAAAGAGAAATCTCGTTTAACGACGGGGCGCGTTCCACACCCCGTTGAAGAGAGAAGCGCGCACCGGGGATTTCTATAAATAATTCTCTCTCACCGCGAGAAATATGTTTCCGTAATCTCTCCGGTCCGATTAATCACGCTTGCACGCGCAAGAGATTCGATCAAAGCGGAATCGGGCGACGTATTAAAAGCTATTTCGAGCCGATTTCAAGAACTCACTCGCGGCATTGCTTAATGCGGATTTGCTCGTTTCTCTCCCTTTGACGCCTCGTCGTATATTTGTAACACGCATCGAAATTACAAATCGCGTAGAAGCGGATGCATCTCGTCGTAAATACGATAAACGTCCGCCGGATTACACCAGCGATTACGATTTCGCGCTCTCTCTCGCGGATAATGTGGGGCAGCGGATACTTTGAAATTTAAATCGCCCATGGCAGACGGCGAAACCGTATATCCGCCTCCCCCTCCTCCCATCGCTCTATGGAACACGGAAATAGTCGCGATGCAATAAAAAGATCGACCGTATGACGAGCGCGCATTCATTAATCAATATTGCGCGACACACACACCGCGGGCTATAATTCTTGAGTGTTTTAATATGTTGAACGCCACGTCATTCATATCTAGGTGACGAGTAAGTTTTCCGATAAGTTTTTCTCATCCATTTGTGAGCGACGATTTAACTCGTCTAAAGTAAAACACATTTTGCAAAAAATTTCCAAGATTATTTAATAGCAACAATTTTTTAATATATCGCACAACACTAGTGATTTCGTAAAAAATACATACGATCTATTAAGCATTCAACATGTTAACGAGATATTGTTCCAGCATTTCTACATTTCTATAAAAAAAAAAAAATCTTTTAAAACGCAAACTTGACATTTCATAAAATATGCTGTCTGCGAATTGTGTAACATTTTCAATAAGTCGTGATTTTTAAACACAGTGACAACATAAAACGCTCACTTTTAAAGGCGCAACTCATTGAAATTTATGCGTCACGAAAATGTATTCATTGAGACCCACCAAACCGGTCAAAAATAAAAACCAGAATTCTGTCTGGCCTTGTTTCCATTCTCACAATTTAATAAAACTACTTCGCATTTGTATTTCTCTTCATTGTTCTGTTTCTTCACCAATATATGCTTGAAATCACACATTACGTTTATCTTAATTTTGTATACTGTATATAAAGATGCCGGTAATTTTAGACCTGCTCGGGATTTTAATTCTTAGAAATAGACGCTTATAGGTAGCGAGCAATTATGGTTTTCACTCCGCTTTCGCCAGAGTCGACCGATCGGATAGATCCGTTGGTTTTTTTTCTCATGTTAAAGGATTCTCGCCGATGCGAGAGCTGTTAGGATTCGCTCATAAAATTAGCGATAAAATCCGCCGCAGTATAAATCACGTAATGTTGCGGCGCGCGTGACGCATCGTGAATAATTAATAAATTGAGAGCGCAATCACTGCGTCGATGAATAAATTACGGCGCAATCAGCGCCGATCCCTTCCCCTCACTTAGTGTGTATCAGTTCTTTATTATTTCCGCGGCTGTGAAACCGTCGATGTTTTCCATTGTGCGCACTGCGTTCGGCAATGAAAGAGAAAAGAGAAAATTCATCACTTCGAAATTAAAGCTTTCCTAGTCACTGATTATCTTCCGCTCCGAAACGAAATCGTATGTCGAAATAAATTTTGAAACGAACAAAGTACACCGAGATAAATTATACGTGTGTATCACACGAGTGTGCAGTAGGTTATGCATTATATATATATATAATGCATATATATATTCCTTCAGCTTATAGGAACGATTCGCGGAGTTAAGTAGCTTGATGAAGTGTGGCTTTCTACCAATTACTCTGTCTTTCTTATACTCGCATAATAACGCACATTAAAAGGGCAATTGCACATATTGTCGTGTATAGAATCGCAGAATCTTCTTTGTTAATTTGTACGACAAAGTGTATCAGAATATAATATTTTTAAAAAATAATACTTTTTTTGTAGTAAAAACAAAATGTAACTTTTCATAAGTACCGAAATGTTCGCGTAAACAATTAAAATCACACAAACAATTGTTGTTTTGATTACAGTGTCCGATGTTTCAACTTTTTATTTGTTTTTGCATTTGCATGCTACGTTCAAATATCGATTTCGCATGTCGTACATTATTCGTCATGGCGGAATATTAGGAATAAAAATAAAGCGAACTCTTTTCGTTCTGAAACTGAAGATAATTCGAAACGAAAATGCTCGATACACACGGCGCGTGCTACGATTACGCGTGTGTGCGACGTCAAAACGCATTTTATCTGCCGCGCGACATACAGCGAGAGGGGATTAAATGCATATTTGTCGCGTAGATTTCATTATCCGCGTTTACATCTCGCACCCAGTTTTCGCCTGTCAATACGAAAGCACGCGTTTTAGTCGCATTTATAAGCACGCGGATTTTTTTTTTATGCCGTAGTATTGTTTTTTTTTTGTTTTGTTTTTTTTTATCTTCATCTTTTGCATAGCGTGCGCACCGCAAAAATCTGTCAAAAGCGGTTTGCAGCTCAGAAGCAGAATATTCGCGAATATTTTCGGGCAAGAGCTTTATTCTTCCGGGTTTTCCCTTAATTCCGTGTGCCGGTAATCATTTATATGTTAATTCCACTTGACCATAAAAAAAGCGGCAAGTGACATGTCCGCAAAAAATCAGTTTTTGTTGAAAAGCTTCGTGCGCGAGTAGAGAATATAATGGTACTAAAAATTCCAAGTGCTGCGAATATTTATCTGCGGGGAACAACCGCGCAATGTAAAATAAACGTAAAGATAAATAAAAGTAAATACACGCACTTTTATATAAATTTCCATTTTAATAAAAGTATAAACTATTATTCAGAAAAACTTGAATTTATCTCTTCATGTTTCATTTGAGATACTTGTCAACTGTTATTTAGTTCATTGAATAGCAACGTTATCGTTCGTAATCACGGACCGTGTAAAAATGACAAAATGCACGTTAATATCTTGTGAATAAAACACAGAATTTCTTTTCTCATAAAGAAATTAAAAACGCCTCGACGAACATGTCGCCACGACGGTCATTATCGCCGAGTGTTTCCCGAGAAATCGTGACCACGAGCGCGAGCACATCGTATGGTTTTATTTTATAATATTTAGAATAATAGTTTCTCTCTCGCGTTTAATTATCAGCCTGAGTGAAACGGTTTCGTTGACTTGACCACAGTAAACGCGAGCACAATATACACGTAACTTACTTTCGTTTGCTCTCGCTGGAGAAACTGAAATCTGGACCGCCAGTTATTATCGAGTGGTTATTTCCCAGAGACGGATTTACTCATGAAATAAACTCTCTGTGTTTCTCCTAGTGTTTCAAATACATGCGAAACTAAAGTATTATACTTTATGATATAGTATTACGCGTTTTAACTGAGCAATGCGCATTATGATGTTACCGTTTATAATATTAATGTTGTGTTTATAATATTAATGTTACTTTGCGCAATACATTTATGACGTGATATCACCGATTATCAACGTATCAATGTATTGATAATACGTAAACAAATTCTAATAATGAAGATCCAAATAACCGAATAAAAATAACATGCAATCTATCGCGAAGTGTCTTTTTTTTTCATAAAGAAATATTGACGTTTTCGATTTAACAATGTAATGCTTCGTAGATTAGAGTTATATACGTGCAATTAGACGTTAAATGTTGCCTCAATAAATTTCGAGTTTACGAATTCAAATGTAATATTAAATTGAATTCTGACGGAATTATGCGAATTAATCGTTACGATGCTTTTGCACATGTCCTGTTATGTTATGCCATTAATACGAAGCAAATTGGATATTGCATTAATTTGTGCGTACAGATATATAGCCCGAGCTGAGGGAAGAGAAACACGATTAATTTGAAAAAGTAGATTACGTCACACAAAATGACGAAATAAATGCACTGAGTGTAAATTATACAACAATGAATCCATTTCAGCCGGTCAAACGAACAATTAATTACGTGATAAATTACACGATATACCTAGGATATAACACGTTCTAGTTCACAAATATTTGTTTTTTATCACAATGATATCCACAAAAATTACAATTATGATAAAATTGGAAAAACACTGACCGTCTGCTCAAAACAAATTACAACGATGCGTGAATTTGATGTTGTCAAAATATCTCAACAAAGAAAGCACATATATTTTACTTTTCTGCGACAACATTTAATGCTACTGGACAGTAGTAAGCTAACATCAATAAAACCGTTTCATTCCTTGGGATTACAAAAAAATTTAATATCATCCTCCGTTATCTCCATTTTACAAAGTCGCTCTTGTAACACAAAAATTGAATTTTCTCTTCGTGCAGGGTTTACTCCGAAATTACTGGAAGGCGACGCTAAAATGCTAATTATATGTGGCACAAGGTTCACCGCCAGTGTGCACTTCCTTAGAAAATCTCTTTTGTATGGCACCGAGATAAAGCGCACACATGAGAACGCAGTGCACCATAATTTTTACCGACTTAAAACTTACTGACGTTACACAAAAGTTTTCATCATCGTGCATACATGAGATACGTCTACTTAAAAAAAAAAAATAGAGTAGTTTTTTATTTTTTACGTACGTATAATATATAACAAAAAAAACTATATTACAATCGCATGCAAATGTATCTGCATAAAATGTTTGTTTCTCTTCCAGAGAAACATTCCATCTAACAATAAAATACAATATTCTTGATCTCCGAACTAAATGTCGGAGACTATTTCTTCCAATAAGGAAAAAATACAAAAATATCAAGTTTTCTAAAATTGCACGCATCTGCAGGAAAAGGATTATGCAGTGGCAATGCAATTCGAAGCGCAATCATGTCCGTTTCTAAACACAAGCTCTTCTTTTGACATAAAGAGTTTAACGCAATACCTACGGCATGTGTACGCGTGAATGAAACAAGTTATGTGCACGCATGACCGCGTGCATGAAACGGGTGTGACACCTTCAGGCACTAGACTAGATATTAATGCGACAACGATAGCTCTTTACTTCGCGAATTATTTAAAACGACACGGTGTTTAATCGCTTTGTAGTAGATTTAAACGGTCACGCAATATCAGTAAAACTATTACGCGCGTATCTGCAGAATATTAAATTGAAAAAGATCAGGTTCTCTTCACGACCGAAAAGGAGAAATCGATAAGCAAATTGTCTTATGAACAAAGTAATTATGTGAGAGATATATACACACATACGCATAAGAATGATATCTATCTTGATAACAAAAGCTAATATCGCTAATGTCATAACTGAAACGTCCGCGTCAAATCATAATACAACGTGTGTGAGACGTGACAAATTTCTGTGAACATGGATTAATATTAGTTCGGTCTAATATTAAATTTCCGTGAGTTCGAATTAACTATAACACACGCGCGCGCGCGCACAGTGAAATTTGAAACTCTGACCTTTGAAATGCGGAATTATATACGCGATGCAACAATTCCCCGATTTTCACAAAGTTTAGTGAAATTTCACTGGTATCAGTGTCGCGCGACGGAAAACCCCCTTATGTTAGATTACACGCAGTTTAACGATTGCTCGATACGTGATCTGAAACTTTACGCGAACGAATATTATGACTAATATTATCATCGGAATGTCCATATCGAACACTTTGAATTATACAGCGCGACAAACCCCAAATTTTCGCGTGCGACACGCGAATTAATATCAGGGCTTTTGAACGCCCTTGTTAATTTGTACGTAATAATATGACAAATATTAAATTCGCCTATAAACGTATTAATATCACCAATAGCATGACCTTTGACATAAATTACGCGCGATACAATGAATCTCAAATCTTAGCACGGTTATAATATCACCATAAAAAAAAAACAAAAGTTACAGAATAAAAAATAAAAAAATGCATAATGCATCGCATTACAACAAAACTCTTGAAATGCTGCAAAAAGATGTATATTCACACTTGTTCATTATTATGCGATTTTATTACATCAAGAGAATGAGATTAACGTCTCTCCCACTCTTCCTCCGTTATTTTCCGCCGACATTAATGGTCGATGACCGCATCTATGGCGGCCGGATCATTTTCGAATTACAAGCGATCGATTAATGCAACAGTGATACGGCCGCGATGCAAATTGTTTGTACTATTACATCGTCATTTATAGGATGTTTTATAACACATTACGAAGTGGCTGCTTTCAAAACTGCATTACTGTTACATGATGCACTGTTAATTATTACCGAGAATAATGGAGCGATATTAACAGAGATGCGTTTGTTACGCCGGGTGTGTGATACACACATGGACAAGAAAAAAAAGAGAAAATCGTAACGAACATCGGCGCAAAATGCAACGCCGCACCGTGTCTTGAGAGAAAAACAATATGTACGTATATACAATGAGGCTGTGACAAGATGACAAAACTAACTTAGAAATATTCTATTTTTTTTTTTCTGCAGCTCGTAATCGCTTGGGAAAGAAGCGCCAATTACTTCGTTATTGTGCAGCGCGTTTCTTTTGACAAAAATCACACACAAAAAAAAACAACACGCTCTTTTAATGAAGTCTTGACAATGCCTTTGTCATAATAGCCGCGTTTAGCAGAACGCAACCGTTGTACATACAACGGTTGCCGTGTTTTCTAACTGGTGGAAGTTTTTACCGGAGTGAGATGAAGAAACATTCAGAGAAAAATCGCAAACGGTTCTATACACTATAAGGGCGGCCAATGTTGCTATATACTATTTACGGGAAACACACATGACCGAATCTATTTTCTGTTTTCGATAAAACTTCGTTGTGACAAAATCCAAATCGCGCGAAGAAGAGAATGAAATCGATCATCGAGAACTGGACCTTTTCACACGGCCCACACGGTGTTTTCTCGCACAGCCTACACCACACAAATGCCCACGCGACGAGATCTAGGGCGTGTTAAAACTTCTATGGAAGATCGGAAAAACATCGAATGTCGCTTTGCGCCCTCGGGATTTCGCGTTTCATAAAATTATGAGACTTACGGTGCTAAACGACGGCAAGCAGAAAATAAATTCGCCGATCGACTTGTCAACACGTAATTTCACGTCGTGCTCGCAACTTTTCTCATCGCAAAGATATTTATAAATAATTGCACTTTGACATTTCGAGTTTTGGAAAACTTTCTTTTCACTAGATGGAAAAGTAAACTTAGTGAAATTGCCATATATATAAATAATAAAATACTTAAAAAAAATCAACAAAGATATTTATTTATTGACCCATCTGTGTGCGACTGGAGTTTTTTTAATCAAAATCGACACAATTAAAAGTTTAAAAATAAAGAGAACGTATCGATATATCGATACGAGCCTCGTCATTTTGAAAAGTGCGAGAAAAGAAGCAAGATCGTCAAGACACGATGCGAATCGGTGCGTGCAACATCACGGTCATTGATCGGACCGTTTGACAGCCGCCATGGAAGCGGCCGGAATCGCGGCGGAATACCGGTAATATGATTTCGAAGCAATTTTTTTTTTTTTTTTTTTTTTTTTTTTTTTTACGCGGCACACCACATCGATCGTGCGGTAGTGCGCCTGACATTTGCCTGGCTCAAGGGTGAAAGCGCCATGCCGTACGGAGTTCCGCACCGATCGCTCGCGCCTCCTCTGGCCGCTCAAAAGCAGGAAACTAGAGAAGAAGACCAGAGACGAGGAAAACAAGAGAAAGGGCTGATCCACCTACGATTCTTCCACGTCCTCGTTGAGAGCGTTCGTGCCTAACGAAGGTACTCGTTGAATTCTTCGCGATCCTGCGGAGGATCTCTTTCTCTCCTTTTTCTCTATCGTCGCCGACGAGATGTGAGAAACGACGTGCGTTAATGACTCCGAATGAAACGGGATGGCCGATTTATTCCGTGTGCGTACAATTTTTTTTTATGCGGCGCACAATTCACCTGCCATATAACACCCGAGAGCGCAGCGAACTACTGCCTGCCACTGGCGGCCGCCGCTGCTGGGTGGGTCGCTCGTTCGCCGTGAAAGCAAGATGGAGGCGCGCGTCGGCGGCGGCGGTGGCGGCTGCGCCACACCGCACCGGTGTCCACCACTCTGCATAACCAATCACGGCTCGTCGTTCGCTCACCGGCGTGTTCACATGCGCGCCGTCACGAGTCGATAATGTGGCGGGAAGTTAGCGGGTTCAAACGACGCAAACGTCACCGCACGATCCGGAATCGCATGATTTTCGCGATCGAATTAAACAATTAACGCGCGTTGACCGCCGCCGCGAGAATACCGACTGATTCTCTTAAATGTCACCGGTCCATCGTGGCATACGCGACGTCGCGTTAAACAAACGCGTCTCGTATTTGCGTGTGTGTGTATGTGCGATGCGCACAACAGATACATACTTAATTACAAATGTTTACGTGTGACATTATATATCTGTTCTTTAAATACAAGATAATTGAGTTGTTTAAATTTATGTGTGGGAGGAAGAAACATCAGCAGACTCTATAAATAAATTTATAAGATATAAACTGATATAAAAAAAGAAAGTTTTAAACGCTACAAATATTATTTTTAATTATTGAAAAACATCTGCCGAACATCGGCGAAAGAGTAATATAATGCTGCGAATGTTGAGTAAGCAGACGTTTAATTGCATCAACTTACTATCGTTATCGTTTTTCGATAAAGTCAATAAACGACGGTCTTTCTTAATAGAAGAACGTAATACCGCGCGAAGATACACTAAAAAGATACAAAATATTTTAATTGTACTATTGTTTATTTTTTTTTTATCTTTCTCCTTCATTTTGATGGATTTATTTTTCAGAATTTTATTCCGATACCAATTGCTCATATTTTTTTACTGCAATATTGAAAATATTGAAAATTGATATTGGGAATTGGCGCTCAATCCGTTTGCGCAGAATTAATGTAAATTTTAATTTACAAATTTTCAATTCGCGCGTCACTCTTCCTGATTTATTTCGAATCCGACGACGCTTATTACATGACATCCTGTTTATCGCTGCAATAAATTATTCGTTGGTGAAGTAGAGCAATACGCTAAATGAGTTTATTTGTGGCTCTTTAAATTACAGAGGCGTAAGAGCCGTAATTGTTATTGTCGGAATTACACGGAAATCTCACATTCCTGCGCGTCTGCACACGCGGATGAAATATCCTAAATAAAATTATTGTAACTTTGTTTTTCGTGTAATGAAAACGGAATTCTAGGATAACGCTGTTGTTGGCGTTATTTCATGCTATATATTTTTCGAACTTCACGGTAATTAATAAAACCGTTTGTTTTTGTGCCGGAATATTTAACGAAGTAATTATTGCGTCACCAGGTAACATTTTAATGGTATATTCGTACATCCAATAGGCAAAAAAAATCGTGATAAAGATTATTAGATAAATAGATGTTGTTTAATAAATTGGCATTGAATTTTATTATAAACTAAAAAAAAAACATTACTTTCATTCAAAATGAAGAAACGCGGGCTGTGTTTTGCTTAGCCTTGATTAATGCTGCATAATTCATCTCCAAACGAGACTTTGTGATTCTTGTGTAATTCAAGAAAACGAGCGTGCACACCGTCGTCGGACGGTCGTAAAAATGCGAGGTGCGACTCCTTTTGCTAATTAAAGGAGCTCCTCGTCTTTTGTGCTAGACGAAAGAACCGACGACTTCAACCAATGGCAATCGATGACGGAGCGAGAGTTCGCTGCAGTAAATTGATCTCCCTACGCAAGAAATCGAAACGACTCGCGAAGAAGACGAAAAGGAGAAGGAAAAGAGAAGGAAGACGATGCAAAGAAGGAGAAGAAAAAAGAAAAGAAACGAGAATGGCGAAGGGAGATAGCGGATGACAAGAGAGAAATGCAGGAAGGTTGCACAACGGAGCATAAGTTGAAATGTCTGCATCCATGACAAAATCAACAACCTGTAGATACGGAGTCGACTATCACGATGGCAATAAGGTAACAAAAAAATCATGTTACTACCCTATGGAGTACCATTGGAACCAGAGTAACGGACCGACGACAACGCGCTCCCGTGCAAATATATTCTCTGCGCCAGGAAGAGAACCCTGGGATCACGTGTATGTGTCTGTGTAACATCAAGGATTTGCTCTTAAGAAAAGCTCGAATATGTTGTTCAACACTGACAATCGACATTCGCTCTTTTCGTGGCGCAGAAGTTCTTTAGTTTTTTCTTTTTCCCAAAATTCTGTTGCTTTGCCCCTGTGTGCACATCTCTAAGATAACAAGGATAATAGTCGTCATTTAGAATTTTTGGCAGAATATTAAACAGACTTTATCCAAACATACATATCGTAGAGACGCTAATTTAAAAAGTCAAAGATTTGTTATTTAAAGAACTGCTTGTTTTATATTTATACTTTTTGCTGAAATAAAGCAAATCTTGAAGCAGTATTTCGCGAGAGTAGCAAATTATAATAATAACTCGTCCTCACTTAAATATAATTAATATAATAACGTTAAATACTATTTAACGTTATATTTTTCAGTGCTCTGTCACATATCGTACACACGCACACGCACACAGAGATGGCTCTTGACATTAGCAAAGGCATTTTGCTGAAAGATAATTTTTTTTTAATATAGGCTTGTATTCTTTTTCTTTTCGTAACTCATCCCGGCGAGTTAAAAGTGACATGCATTTTTTTAGATAGAAATACACTGTCAGTCTCGAAATATATGATAATCTACTGTCGTGAATTTAAAAGTCGAAATTTTTAACATTTACCGTTCTTTCTCTTTTTATCGTACATTTTATGCGCATTCGTCGCGATTACGCGCGCATCGTAATTAATTAGGTGAATCCCACATTTGCACCGAAAAAGCGACCGAGTAATTATTCGACTGCGCCATGTGTCCGTTGTAAATTTTTTGCTGAACGCGGCCAAATAAACATAACGTTGTTTACAATGGCCGCGGCGAAAAAAAATGCTGTTTAGAGTTGATTCCCTCGTGCGTAACTACGTTGCAATCGTTACATCACGTCGTTGGCCACGGTAATTGGCTTCGCGCGTCGAAATAGTAATTTCGCCATTCGATATGTCGCAGCAACACTCGCGGCATCGCGTCGATACGGCACGCTGAAATAATACGTTAACGCGACCGCGGGGAATCTCGCGCGCGCTTCGAAATCAATTACGCGCCCGCGAATTGTAGTACGGTTTTGTTTCCCCGTACTTTTTTCCCTTCTGTTATCTCACGTTAATGGAAAGCACGGCGAGAAGAGACAGAAAGGAAAATAAAGAAAAAAAGAGACAGAGAGAAGAAAGAGAAAAGGACGCGTTCTAATATAGTTCTCTCAAAGGGCAACGATAATTATCGAGTCGTGAGAACGGATGCGGATCTCTCTTCAAAGGCCGCGCGCGGTGATTCTGAAATTGCGGTTTCTTAAAGGGACGAACTTGACGACGTAGAGAGCGGGAAAAGCAGCGAAATGAGAGCAAAAAAGTTGTCGGTTAGTAAATAGCCGGTGCGTTCTCGCAACTCGCAACAGAACGCGGCCATCTTTCAGTGATAACACCGTGAGGGCCGTCTTTGCGATAAAACACGGCGAACAATCTGCGGTATCTTCCGGCTTGGACAAATAGAGTAGGTGACAGCCGGATCCGCCCAGATATAGCGACGAGACATCCCGCAAACGACATCCCGCAAAGACATTTCGTTACTTTTGTTTTGTTTCTATTACTTACTGCTTTCTAAACTTTCTTTGGCCATCAAATTGATATCATTTATTTAATGGTATTAATAAAAAAAAAAAAAACCAAGAAGTTGAAACATAAACAAAAATGTTGTTGTATACACGTCAGTAATCGTGAGACTAAACTTCGGTCCACAAGATAAGCTCTTCCGGCTTTGCGCTCCTTTTGTCTCTCTCTCTCTCTCTCTCTATGTATAAACTGTTCAACAAATATATAACTAACATATTGAGCAAACTAAGTAACATCTCACAGATGCTACGTAACTTGATATAAATTAGTACACATAATTCCGCTAACATATTGCGTAAACACAAGAAAATAGCTCTGTTTCAATCTCTCTGGAAAAAAGTGACACATCTGAAATTTTTTAAATCCGTGAAGCGAATCAAAAAATAAATCTACGGAATTTAAATTTTTATAGGAAAGAAAAATTCGTTATGTAATTCTACGACAAAACAACGCGCAAGTGAAAAAGAGCAATTTTTCCTTTTGTTGTTATTGTTAGTACGGTCAATTCGATGATGTCGCGAAACGCCGAAGTCAAATCTGTTGCAAAACTTAAACAATGTACCCAGTTATATTTTGTTACAAGAAACAAAGAAAAAGTGATGTGTATGACTGAAAAAATCGTAGTTTCAAATTTCATGGCCGGATCACAGGAGGTGTCATCACTCGACCGCGCGATTTGACCTGTCCGCGAATTGCTCGCTCGCGCGAGTTAACTATTACGTACCAAACAACGCGCCTGCCTTTGGCCTTTTTTGGCGGACACATGAAAATACATGAGTAGGTAGCCTTGGCCCGTGTGCTTTCGTCCGTGTGTCGGGCACCGTACCGGTTACCTTGGAAACGGTATCGATTTCAACCCTCAGCTATGCAGTAGGAAACCAGCACCACACCATGGGGGTCTCTTCACCCCTGAGTTTCGACGAGGCGCACGGAGCCCGTTTCGACAACCCGATTACAAGGGCCCCTGTCTCTTTCCCTCCCGTCCTTTCCACCCCTCTACGTTTGCGATGCCGCGATGCTTTCTCTCTCTTTCTCTCTCGCTCTGGTCCTTCGAGGGTTTGCCCTAGGACGTAGCAATGAACGCTTTTCCACCCACCTAACCCCCGTCTCCTCTATCTCTTCTTTGTCTCTTTCTGTTTAACTCCCTCTCGATCGTTTTCACTCTACTGATTTGCGAAGCTGTATACATCTCTCGCGACTCGATTGCTCGGCCCGAAAGTTATTATTGATACAAGGCAAACTGCAAATAGCTCCTCTCGATTCTCGTAGCAGATGATGAATTCGCGGATCCTCCTAATTACACGTGGATTGCATTATCGTGAGAGCACATCGGCTTTGCACAGCTATAATTGATGTATACAGTTGAAACTATATCGCTGGATTCTGCCGCGATTGAACGCGATTATAATGCGCAGATCGACGATAACTTGAAGGCTTAAAATTTAAATATATATTTCTTTTTGTTGTAATAAAATAAAAAATTAAATAAGTGCGTTTTAATTAATAATAAGCACATTGTAAGATCATTTTGTACGATAACAAACTGTTAAAGAAGATGTTGTGGCGCAATATGCGCAAGTACGTGTTGTTATGCGCGCGAGTACGACGAGAAAGTAAGTAATAACTCAAGGCGGATGTAATTCACGAAATTGAGGTATTACGGGAAACTTGGGTAGTTCGCCAGAAGAGAGCAAGAGAGACACTGTGACGAAGGGATGACAATCCTAAATGCATAGAATATTTCAACGCAAAAGATATATTCTCCTTTTACGACAAAAAATATTTTGCATACAGAATTTTTTTTTACAAATAGTTACTCACGATTATTGTTTCAACCCAAACTGTTATTTTACGTTATTTTTCACAACGTTCTGTTTTTCGATAAACGAATCTGAAATAAAATTTCTGTTAAAACACAGTCCATTTAACAATTACTCAAAGAGAATATAAATGTTTTTATTATTTATTTAAGACGCGAAAGTTTAAATTGGCGACGTTTTGTGTCTATTGCACAATATGGCAATTAAGCCTCTTACAAATTTTCATTAAGAGACAATATTCTCTTTTAAGCTCTTAAAGACTCTGTTTTTAAAAATATTATTGCAGTGTTTTGTGTGTGTATTCTCTAATCCAGTATTATGAACATAACAAAGAAAAAGGAGACGTCCGTGCGCAAATTCTTGAAATGTTATTTTAGAGTGCTATGAATTCCGCAAAATTCTTTCGGAAGTTAACAAGTGTGTCGCGCACACGTCGGATGTAACAACGAGTGTGTAATGTAGTTCCATTTCTGTCATAAACGAGATCACGTCCGTTAAGGAGAGCGTATACAATGTTCAGTTATTTAGGTCGTATAATTTGTACGCGTTGCATCTCCTGAAGAATATATATGCATAGTTAATATACACACATAACACGCACATTTTAACTCATTAAAACCAGAGCGCAAAACAAAACAAAATTTATCTGATATACGCTTTACCGAGCATCTTATCGTTCTAACATGTAAAGCGGCAAATTGGACAGGCACAAACAATGTTTAATCATCTGAAAACTGTATAATAAACATTTTATATTTTTTTACAGTATGTAACAATATCATGCCGATCATCACATGTAAGAAAATATCACCAAGTCAAGAATAATCACACAATTTGAGATATGTAAATCGTAATCAGAGCACATGATAAACTATTCACTATCACGTTATATAAAGACAGCGGATGATTAAAAATAAGGTGAATAAAACTAGAATACTGGCATGCAATTTTATTGGCTGTAACAATATATATTGATGAGTTTTTACTGTTTGTCTGTTTTTTCTTCAACCTCGTACACACCGCAAATTTTATTGGCCGGTACAGCTTTATCTGAAACAATATTATATCTCACATAAACTTTACAGTGATAATACGTGCCAGTATTTTTCTAACAATTCTTGTAGTTATAAACTCTTTATTTAATTAATATTATATTAATAATATTTCTAACCAAAACATATATAATTTTAAAATTTTCGTTTTCACAATTTGACTCAAGTGAAACGACTGGCACGTTTATTCAACATTTACAAAATGCGAGACATTTTCATCGATCTAGTTTTCGTTCGCCGAAAGGATGTAACGGCGTTTCTGCTTATCTAATATTTAAACATGTCAAAAAAGCACAGAAAAACATATTGCCGCAAATACTCTTCTTCATTACGTCTATCAAGTATCGTTTAATTCTTCATTGTGAGAGATCGAAAAAAAAAGTACGAAAATGAAAAATGTGAGAAAATTTCTTATCTGAATGTGCAATTCTAATATGAACATTTGAAGTTTTCGTAGTTTTACCCACTCAGAATAGATTCCTATAAATTCTTCTAAGACCGTGCTCTTCTATATCTTTTTTCTTTCGACGCGTCAATCACATAACTGTCAGTGAAGTTTTTCGCTTAATTTACGAGAGAGCTCTGCATCCGTTTCACATCTGATCCAATCAGCTCTCATTGTTCCGCGTCACAAAAAAAATTAACGATTTGCGCAGATTCGCGCAAAAAATTCGAGAGTTTTCATTTTTCAATTCCCAACAAAAAGTTACGTGATCGAGCGCCTTGTCTGTTCGATCAATGCAGTTTTCTCACACTCCCATCAACTCGGCACTCACACATTCCCGGATTGTATCTAAGACGACACGAGAACATCTCGAAGACGACTGACTATTAGCTTATCAGTTCAGAGTCTAACGCGCTGATAGCAACTAGATGCGCAAACTTACTCTCTCCCAAAAAAAAAAATAAATTAAATAAAATGCCGCTCCCGATGGGAGTTGTTCCCTGCGCTACCACAGAGCTTCTAGAGAGAACCGCTTTGATAACAACCCTTAGATAGCGCAACAAACCCCTCTCCTCCACTTTAGTACATTAATTATTTCTAACTACTATCAAGAGCGTTATATCACTTGGGGCCTACGACCTTTAGGAATTTGTAATGTACTAAAAGTTTCGGGAAAGTTTAAATGCAGAAATTAGGAAAATAATCAAAACAAGTGTCAACTCTTCTGGAATTTAACGCTCTCAATTAATTTGATGTTTATATCGCTTTATGTATAATATAATACATAAATATAAATATCACGAGGACTACTTAATATATCAGCAAGAGCTTCCTATTTAGAATTACAAATTATCAGTACAATACAAATAAATACGTTACCGATCATCTTCGGATACGGCAGGTTGAGGTTGTCCATGATGGTGACAAACTCTTCTAACGATTTCGACAGTCTAGGATTAAGAACCTTCTCCTCGGCCACCGTGGTGACGGTTCTGCCGTTGTAATCGTGTGCCGGGTATAGACGATAATATCGCGGCAGCGCAAAAATCTTCTCGTGAATGGATTTGTACAGAGTCGAGGCGGATCCACCCTGCGCGTTCAGATGATACGATTTGAATAGATGGCAATTACATCATGTCATAAACCTACGATATACTCGTGACATTACTGTACACGAAAGCCGATGTAAAAAGCACAACAGAGCGAAATTACCAAGCGACGCAAAAAGCACGCGTGACACCAGATTAATATGATCGATAAAACCGGTTCTTGTGGAATGAAAATCCTATAATATGAAACTCGGATAAAAGACGAAAAAGTATTGTTTACACAATTATTTAGGGCTCGCGCGGAAATGAAATAAATTTCAATTACTGCTATTAAGACTGCGTGTCAAGTATAACAACGTGAAACTGCTTGTTTAAAATATGTCGCCGAACAAAAATAATAATTTCGGTCGTTCTCCCGCGGTAAAAGGTCGTTTAACCGAGCTTTCGGAGAGGAAAGGAGTCGCGACGCGTTTATAAAATGCACCGGTGCGCGCGGTCGAGCACGATGACGGACGGCTATTCATCACGCGAGTTGCGGAAAAGAAGTCTTTCATATTCTGGATGATATATCGACGTTTACTCGTAGTACGTGCGACACGGGGAGAAAATGTTATTGCGCGCGCGGCTGTCGGCGAGAATTCAGGATGCCGCGCACAGCGACGAGACGGTCGCGTCTGTTCTCCGCCCCGGCATCGATCGTCGATTAGTTACGACGTTTCAAATAAACGCCATTTATCGACATTCGACAATTATATTGGATGGTGACAACACGCGAAGGGCACTTCCGATCACAAAAAGGCCGTTTGTATTGATTGAACGGCGCCGAACGGTGCAGATGCATCAGATGCAAAGGCGACCTTTTCGCGGGGATTAACGTGTGGACCAATAACCCCGTGAGTACCGGTCGGATCAATGAGATCTTCGTGAATCGTGGAGAGTTCGCCTCGTCTCTCTCATATTCCAGAATTATTGCACTTTTTTCACGTTTTAATTCTTTAAAGTGATATTCCTATGAAATTAATTAAGAATTATTTTTTGCAATTTTTCAAGTGAAAATATTATATATATTTGTTTAATTTCAAAACAAGTAGCTAAAAAAAGTGAAATAATTCTAGTTCACGTTTTTGGAAGTGAATTAGAACCACACGATGTTAGCCACATGCATACGAGAGCTTGCGTGTTCTCTGCGGAAGAATAAATGCGATTTTCAACTCTACGAGAACTTGCGGAGTCATTCTGGCCACAGGTTTAACGCTGAACGTTTTAATTGTAAATTTTATTCAATGGTGAGACTTTATTTACAACCAAATTTTGCGATTAATCAGCCATCAACCGAGGAATAATGACAAAATACGGTAAAATAATAACATCACGGTTTTGAGAGAAACACATTGTTCAATTATTTGCTCATACACGACGTGAAAATTGAAAATCCTCTTTTCACATTTGTTCCTGATATAATCGTAAAGAAGATAATGCGATAAAATAAAATTGCAATACAAATTCTTCGCTTCTCGGAACGTGAAAAAGATATTACGCCATTTTTCCATTTAAAGGCGTACATGTGCGACAAGAACACGAATTACATGCGGTAACCACGTGTATCCGCAAAAATACGAGATTTTTCCAACGAGTTTTCTCCGGCAGGACATACACACATACTCTCTCACTCTCACTCTCTCCTTACCTGAAAATCAGTTCTGCCACATCCCCGTATCAAGAGTGCATCACCCGTGAACGCGATTGCCTGCTCATCGCAAACGTACGTGACGCAACCTGCGCAGATCAGATGGAATATTTACGATATCATGCTTCGCCTCACACACGACCGTCATCCGGCAAGCATCGTGTCGTTTTTCGGACTGAAATATATTTATCTCTTCGCGGCGATTCGCTCTTCGTAATCGGCCGCTACGATAAATTGAGTTCTCGTTCGTCAGCTCGTTCATCCTATTTGCGTGCGATATCACGTTCAGCAAAAACGAGAGAGAGAGAAAGAGAGAGAAAGAGAAAAAATATGAAATAAAAAGAAGCTACAAGCAGATATATATTACGTTCGCTAGAAAAATGTCGAATAGCCGTATATACCTCTCCACCCGGCGAACAAAACCATTTATATATTCCCGAGCAATGTAAAAATGGGATCAAGAGCGAAATAATGAAAACGTTAACGCGCGCAAACACGTCCAATAAATTTCCAATTATAAAATTACAACAGCAGTTTTTATAATGAGTTTTATAAAGACAAAATTAACAATTATCGCGTATATATGTTAGAAATGTGTGTGCGTGTTGATAATTTTATAATTACACAATAATACGTAATATGTAACCATCGAAAAAAAAAACAATCACGCATTTATTGTTGTAATAATTGTAAAAAAAAAAAAAAAATTATCATATATACGTAACGATTTATTTCTGAACGTACATTAATGATTAAGCGACGATTTTATCATTAAATTACAATGAGTTCTGGAGTTGGAATCCACTGCACATCAATCCCGCCAAGTAGAATCGTTTGCACGCTTTATCATCCTCGATATACGCGAACATAACTACTCCACAAAATATTTTCCCTTTTTCCGTGAAATGCTCGCCACATTTAGCTCGAAGGATCGGAGAAATTTCTAGGAATTTAATCAGCATCATTTAAACTCTCTTCACGTATGGGAGTGGAGCCGAATATCCGACCCGTGGATATTTAATGCACGTTTCGCGTATTCGGCACGAAAAATCCGAACTCGTGATCGAGCGTGGCTCGATATAGCTTAGACTACACACCCCCTCCCCCAGGATTTTGCCCTGGACAAACGATTGAATCGCAACGAGTAGCGCGAATCTGGCACGATCGATAAGAACGGCCATATCCTTTTTTTTTTGTCGTAAAAAAACAACTCCCAGTAGTGCATCTATACACGTACGTGTACATGTTACCGGAGAGCATCCTCAAGGCTATATATAGAATAGACCAAGCGTTAGAGACCAAATTGGGAAGAGAAAGCTGTTTGTGACACTGCCAAAAGATTAATAGTTTCCGCGAGTTACCAGATAGATTGAAAGTTTAGACTGTCTCTTTCTCTTTCCATTGTCTGAAAAACGCTTTGCTTTTGAGCTATATAATAGGATATAACGTTCTCTGAGAATAGATACGTAACAGAAGAGACGTCATTCGTTATTTAATTAAAAGTAGTAAAAATATATTCGATTCGCTTTTGTTTTTGCGAAAGAATCGCGTTCTAATTAATTCGGTTAATTAGAACGCGTTAATTAGTTCAAGAAACATTTGTAATCTCTTGCGTGCGTTAATAACAGAGAATCCCAAGACACTCTGTAACAAGCGAGAACGTAGTTTCTTGATGATAAAAACGAATAATGACGGATCTAAGAATATGTGCAGTAAACAAAGAAAATTGCAACAACCTCGCAGCTACAATTTCCTAGGTGAAGAACAACTCAAGTTAATCACTCCAGAGATACTATTTCACACGCAACACGCATGTGAAATGCAAGACACGATGCAGCGCACTTTCTTTTAAACGTGCAAAAATAACAAAGAAGAAGAGACAAGATAAGAATACGAGACGAAAGAACGGACAAAACACGGAAACATGTAGACGATATTTTGATTCCTTTTTGTGGATATTGTAAAAATGTAGAAAATGTTTGTTTGTGTCACGTAAACTTTTCATACACTTTTCTTATGTTTTCTCTCTTTTACCTTCATCTTGAATCGCGTATGCACAATAGAAAATATTAAATCAACGATTTATTTTTAAATGCAGTTTCTTAAGCGTTCGCACGTCTTCTGCTCTCACAAATCGATCACGTGTCGAGACAGATGCGCATTATATCCTTGATCTTTTCCAGTCCACGTGTAAAATATACGTCCTCTCTTCTTCTCCGTCACCTTCACAGAAAAGTATTTCGCCACTTTTCTCGGCGCGCGTCTCAATTAATAAAATAATAGACCGGGCGAGCGCGCCGGGATCGATCGCGCAAGAAATCCACTTTGATACCGCTTGTGAGTTGCGGGCTTTTGTTCAGTAACTTATCGCGTTATACCCCCGAAACTTTCGTCATGTCGCTCGAAAATTACGGCCCTTGTATTCCTCGCAGCAAACGCATTAAAAAATTGCGCTAAACCCGATTACTGAATGCATTACGAAAGATTTTTGCGAAATTATTACACGTACGTGGACGCCACGAGCCCGGCGCGTTGTATAAATGTAAAAATATGAAAATTTGATGTAAACTTTTAATACATTTAAAATTAAAAGTTTTTGAATAAAAATTCAAGCTATAACGTTCGAAACATGTGTATACTGAAACAATATTAAAAAGCAAAAAAAAAAAAGAATAAAGTAATGTTGAAAAATGGAACGGAGATGATAACAAGGAAAATCCGAAAATTCATTTTTCATTTGCAGCTCAACAAGACAACGATATATATCATGTACGTATGTATCGTAACGCGAAATAGCTCGCGAAACATGTCGAGAAAACGCTGGAATCCACGTATGTATCAAATATGATACACTATGCACTTAGCCCTTTATAGGGCAACGCTGTGCTGTATTTTACCACTCCATGTGGCTGACACATAGGCGATGGTAGGATGCCTAGCTAAATGGGCAGAAAAAAAAAAAAAAAAAAAAAAAAAAGAGACGACGTTGTCTGTTCTTTCTCCAGCAAATATTTGATGTGTGTTGTGATTCGAAGTACCAAGGTTTTAAGCTGTTTTCAAGTTTCCGTCTTATTGATTTTTAATAACACACAGTGATAAAATATTTCGCAAAATATCGAAAACTTTGAACGCAACACTCATTCGACGTATTTTCAAATTGTAAAAGAAAATAAAAGACGATGAACAAGAAGTAAAAAAAAACTTATAATTTGAAAAAGAAAGAAAATCTGACCTTCGGTGTGACCCGGGGTAGACACCACGTTCAGACGATGTTTGCCGAACTGCACCTGATCATGCGGCTCCAAAAGTATGTCTGCCTCGGCGCCGCTGCTGCGCGATATCATGGACTTGCAACCTGGCAGCAATGATTTCAGCCGTCCTGTGCCAGTGATGTGGTCCGCGTGCACGTGCGTGTTCACTGTAAACAACAAGAAAGATTGCTGCACGGAGAGAAAAGACGCTAGTCACCGTTACCGTAAATGCATAATCAATAAAAGCCGCGATCGCAACGCTGTATCATGCTTTACGTAAAACGCGCTACGGTGCATTTTAAAATTCTCGATAAATTGTTTCCAACGTTTGAGAGAAATGACACGCGATATTGTTCGTAGAATTGTGAAATTACTTATAACATATACAATTGAAAGATTTTCATACAAAAATTCATTAATAAAATACATTAACATTAACAAACAACAAATTGAAGAATCAAGATTTAAAACATTTAACGTTAAAAAACCTACGCAATATAATTACTTGATTAAATACTCGAAATGAATATCCGAATATAGGAAGAGACACAATTCTCTTTCATTCTCTTTTTGTTTCTCGTTACTATAAACATATTTCTCAATATATCTATATACAAATACATACGCAAATAATTAAATTACATTAAATCTATTAATTTAATTAGCGGCTATACTCTTTGTACATACAAGTGAATTACAAACAACACGCACAGTTTTACAGGAGAGGAGCGACATTAATAACGGCCGCATTATCGGAAAATAGAGAGAGGTGTATTATGGAAATGTTCGTTTGTTCGGGACAGAATTGGCACACACAGAGAACTTCGCATAAACAAGTGCATACGTTCCACTTAGCCAGAGCGATCCCTCGCAAAAACCACTTCGCGGTCTGATATAACGCAATAAGTAATAAGGGTAATCCTATTAACCCTTTTACACCCTAATTTATGGCACCACCTTCGTCTCTTCTTGCCAAACTCTAAGTCTTGTCGTCATTAAGGACACGAATTTCGATAGGAAAAAGCTAATATTAGACGTTGTTATAGATGTAGCAATTTTTTAGATGGAATGTATGTGTATTCATAAAATTAATATAAATAAAATTGCGTTAAAAAAAAACAAGAAACATACATTTTTTCGACTGCAGTGTGTAAGACAACATATTTTTGCGTATAGATAGTATATATTTTCGTAATTTCTACACGAGCTTTATTGCAGATTAGATAATGAACACTAATTGAGGATTAAATTAGTTTCAATGCAGATCCGCCCACGCGAGCACCAAGCGCACGATTTATTCGATGAAATAATGCCTTTCGTCGCGCGAGATTATATTATATATATACAGCAACAACTGCCAAATCGGATCGGATTCCTCTTGAAGTCGAAGTTCTTTATCGAAATTGGGAAAGTTCGATGATATGCCTGGACACGCAGTCCCACCAGGTTTATGGTCCACGGCCGTGTTAACCCCCGGAACAATAGCGAAACTATGCAGGACCTACGACCCACCCTTCGCGCCGAGATTGCATGCCAATTCATTATGAAGTTCGGCAAATATTGGTCGGTTAGTAGGATAGTTTGCAATATAATTCTGCGCTCGCGGCTCGTAAATCACTGCGCGGAACATTGCGTAATTGCCGACACAAATAGATTTTCCGTGATATCAAATAACTAAAATAATACATTTTCTTGTTGCATGTATAGTGTGTGTGGTTAATTAATTGTCAATTCACCCGTTTTGCGGAAAATATTAATAAGCTTTAAATCACTGTATTTACATTATACAGCTATGTTTGATTTTCAAACATTGCTTAATAATTATACACATCATGTTAATACAACATTTATATAATATTATGTTTATATCAGCTGTATCTCTTAATGTCTATGCTAGATAATTTTTGTCTATTGTGCAAAGTCATGTCAAATATCAGAAAATTTTAGAAAGATGTAGAAGACAGGGACATGTGACGTTTTATAGAAATGGCTGTCAATATCAATCCAACATTTTGCGAACAAATAATATTGTAAAAATAAATGTGAACATCTAGCATGTTAAAATTACTCGATAATTTCTCATGTAGTTGATTCAAACTCATTCTTTTCTAAGTAGTACATAATTTATGTAATAGTCTACTCTAATGCGCACGTTAAAAGATTTCAACAATTTTAAAACTAACAAATTTAATTTGAAAAAGACTGAATATATTTTGCACATATTAGTTTATAAAGCGCTAATATATACATAAATTTTTAGTTCAACAATGAAAGTTTCTTGATTTAACGCGAGTGAGTATTAAGTGATCCATTGTAAGTCAATTTTGACAAGTCCAAATTTATTTTGAAAATATATGCACACACACACACACACAGAGAGAAAGAGAGAGAGAGAGAGAGAGAAGTTCAACAAGCAATCTATCAAAAACATGCAATTGCGACTAAAATAATATCGAATTCTACGAAAAACTGTGCGATTTATCCGCGCGTTTCTCTCGATTTTTGCGATATTTATGCACAAGATAATAGAGGATAGATTGAGAACTTACAGGCATATCTCAATGTTAATCCCAGTTCCTCGATGATTTTTTTATCGCGCTCCGCCCATTCGACAACCGGGTCGATCAAAATCGCTATCCTCTCGTTGACGTCTGCTAGTAAATACGTATACGTGCTGGATTTCGGATCAAAAAACTGTAAATTTAACAAATGACTATATTTAGACACAGTAAGAAAGTTGACTTTTACAATAGCGTTGTTGCAATAAAGATATAATAATTATTATATCTTTATTGTAATTATTACAAACAAAAGTAAATATTTGCATATGTTGAAATAATGAGTTAATAAAAAAAAACTGAAGTAATAACTGATTTTTATCTAAAAAAATCCGAATAAATATGATAAAATATAACGAGATAAACTTGCTATACACATGATGCGTAATATATTATATGTGTGATAATATAGTCACACGAAAGAGATTAAAAGTTTTGTAGAAAACATACTTTCAGATAACGATTATACATGCGTATCCCCTACATGTTTTCCGGTGTAGGCATACGTGCATTTACACAGTCAAAATGTAACAGATAAGATAAATAAATGCTTTTATATAAAGAAACATCTATCCATTTGATAACGTTTAGTAGTGTGATAATACACACCTTTCAAGCCTTATCATATATTTTTCACATTTGAAATCTTTAATTCATGTACGATTCATGCAGAGAATAACGCAGAAAAAATATGTTTTTTAATATACATCTATTTCTTCAGTATTTCTTTTTTGCCACAACATTTCCACAAAACATATGAAATATTTCTATGTGTTTGTTTTCTAGAATATTAATGTACAACATTCACTAATCTTGTTAGTCTCTGACCCACTTTTTTTTTAGATATAATTTGTACACGCAGTAATTGTTTTCGGTAGATTCTTTTTGTTTTTTTATTCGATTTCAGTCTGAACTTTTCATAAAAGTAAAGTGCGCGCGTTTGTTTGATGCAAATCCGCAAAAAAGCGAATGCACAGATATACATATTTATATATTACGGCGTGTTTTTTAATAAAAATGTTTCATTAATATTAAATGGACGCATATTTTTGCTGCTTTGATCATTGGAAAAGATGAATTTTATTCAACAATTTTGAAAGTTTCTTTCTTTCATTTTGTACTACCTGATAATAATACAAGAAACAAAATTTGTAGACCTAAAAAGTATTGAAATTATACATTCGTCTTTTTATTCAACTATTTACTTTCATATATATGTATATAAACGCTAATATCAACATGTATATCGGTTCTTTCTGGCAGCTCTCCTTACATTTTCTTACAATCCTTTTCCTTCCTTTTATCCCTCGAAATCCTGAATACAGACCTGCGCTCTGTTTTACATACGGCAAATGCACAGCTAGAAAGAACAGATGTTGAAGTGCTCTTTTTCTCTTCCTAAACATACGTTCTTGTACACGATCTTTTTTCTAACTCGAACTACCAAACACACGTTTACTTTATCCTAAATGCATCTAAATTTTCCCGCAGTTGAAAGAAACAGATTTTCGATTTTCTCCTCCCTTAAAAATACTTGTGCTTTGTATTTTTACTTTCTTTTCTTCCCTTTGTAAACTTCCACGTATAAAAATGCAAAAATTGTTGCACAAGAAGATACTTTATACATCGATTTATTTCTGTTGATCACAGCAGCAATATTACATTGTTTTTACTCACCAAGAAAGATGTGAAAATTGAAACGAGAAAAACTTCCAACCGCTCTCGCGATTCTGTTAAAATGGTCAGTGAAAACAAATAACATCGTACACGTCGACTTCACGTATTGTTACGCATATAAAATGTGCTGGAAAATTTGCGCGATTCGCGATCAAAAATTAGCCTTGTACTGAACTGAACTGCGAGCGGCCGCCCGTCAGATGACGTTGGCGACCGTGGCACGCAGGCTTTTTCGCGGGAAAACTAGTACTTTTTACACTATGCAATTATTAATGGCAGCAACGTGCAACTTTTTATTGCACAAATATAATACAACCTTTCATGATTCCAATGTTTCAATTTGTGCAATGAAAGAGAGATTACATCATTCGACGTTATGTGCATGCACAAAAAAAATTGCATATTGTTGCGATGAACATTGCGTAGTGTAAAAAGACCCTTTACCTGGCGAAATAGGAAATCCTTGGAGAAGGGTACGCGTTCTGTCAAAACGTCAGACATGGCGCGCGTCCCGATTGTCTTCTGAATTACCGACGAGGCTGCTCGACTGAGACCGCGAATCATAGCGCTTATATGTGAGCCGCACCTACCGTCTCGCGTACCGACTCACACTGACGTGACGGAATGGAGCAACGTGACATTTCCACGAATGTGTCAAAATCGTAGCCTTACGTCAGGACTCTCAACTATTGGATGACATTGTGCAACGAGCTGAATGATAAAGATATTTTTGATACGAACTTATGTAATATTTCTCGCCTTTGCTGAAGCACAGCAGCTCTTTGTGATATGACGCGTAATCACAAACTGCTGAGTCATGAAAATCATTTACGAATAACGCCTCTTGTAAATTGCAGTAAATTGCGTAATAACATCGTCGTCATCGAGCGATACGCGACCATCACGTAGGCGTTTACATTTTTGAGCTGCAGGTTGCAAGACTTGAGAAACGTATAGTTCATGACCAACTTCCGCCATTTTATTTTAGGTAGTTTTCGCCATCTTTCATCTATTTCTTTCTGGTGGCCATACAGCCCATACAGGTACAGAGATACTCGGTGTCAATAATTTTGTGAGAAAGTAAGTTAGTTTTGCAAACAAAATACGAAAATTTACATAAAAATATATGCACTTTGTTTGTGTGATTTCTATAATACTTAGGAACTAATGAAATTTGAAAACTTAAACGCTCAGAGTATTTGTGTTTTGCACGTGTGCACATGGCATTTTACGCGTGGTGGTTGAGGTTAATGTAAGTAAATTTTTCTTGCAGATGCCCTCGGTAACGCTAAAGGATGTTGATCAACACAAATTTGTGAAGGCTTTTGCAGCCTTCCTTAAAAAGTGAGTAAACACTATGAAGAATAGTTCGAATATATGATTCTAACCTACAATGTTCATTGTAATGTATAATCTTAACGTAGATAAGTATATCTCATGTACTTGATGAAACATTTATCACTGTATCATTATAGTTTTATAATACAATGTAAATTTGTAAAGAAATTGTGTTCTGTAACTATGTTTTGTACACTTGACAACACTCATTGACTAGACAGTACAATAAGTGAGTTGGCATTGCAGAATACAGATTTCTAAGTTAAACATGTGTAATATTTTGATATTTTTGACCTTGCATGTTATTAACTTACAGAACTGGCAAGATGCGTGTGCCTGAATGGGTGGATATTGTAAAATCTGCCAAATTTAAGGAACTTGCGCCGTACGATCCAGACTGGTACTACATTCGTTGTGCAGCCTTGCTACGTCATATTTATATCCGTAGCCCAATTGGAGTTGGTGCGGTTACCAAGATCTTCGGTGGACGAAAGCGCAATGGCACTCATCCCAGCCACTTCTGCCGATCGGCCGGTGGTGTTGCGCGCAAGGCTCTCCAGAGCTTGGAACAGCTGAAGCTCATTGAAAAGGCTCCTCTGGGTGGGCGTAAACTGACCAGCCAAGGACGCAGGGATGTGGATCGTATTGCCGCTCAAGTTAAGGCGAAGAGCAAAAAACAACTTAAACTTCAAGAGACAATTGTAATTTAATGTTTTTTATGTTCTGTATAATATAAAACACATAAATCTATGAACTTTTTGATGTTGCGTATCCTTCCCTACGTTGTTTAATATAATTTTAATAATTATAACTAAAATGGTAAGATCGAAGAATTAGCAAGATCGAAGAATTGATCTGAGAACAACTGTGATTGTGAGACGAAACTTCGACTTGAATTTTGCGCTTGGTGCGTGTTTCATTGCTCCGCCGTTGTTATCAGCGCGGCGATGCGGCGGCGTAACTCTTGGTAGCATTTCTTATTCTATGGTGAGCGAAGATTAGTCGCGTGCACGTTGGCAGCGCCGCCTCAGTGAAATTCCGGCCGTAGACGCGAGCGCCTCGGCACCGACCGAGCCGGTAGTTTGTGCGCGATTGGCTGCAGGATTGGAAGTGCAAAGGAGCATCTCGCGGACGCAGCTGCGTACGCGCGCGCGCGTGTGAGTGCCCGCCCGGTGCACTCGTAATATTAGTGCGTGTGTGTTTACGTGTATATGTGTCGGCAACGCGCGCCAGTGTTCATGCGCGCACGTATGTATGCGTGGTGACCCGCGCTCTCCACCGGGAAAAGGAGAGCGAGCTGCTGCTGCTGCTGCTACTGCTACTGCTATGCGTCCTCGCATGGCCTGGTGGCTTACCACAATCATGTCGCGAAAATAATCGCGCCGGTCTCGCGGGTGTCTCTCTGCGCAATTACGAGAAGAGAGACGGGTGACTGCACCCGTTCGTACCTGCCCGTTTGTCTCGTTTTCTTGTACTTTTGTCATTCACTGTCCTCTGTCTCTGTCGCGCACCCTCTCTCGCTCGCTCGTACTCATTAAACTCCCCGTCTTTCTGTCTTTCTTTCTCCCGCTCGCTGTCATTCGTCGCACCGGGACGACGACGTTTTGTACCGTGCGTCATAGCAAGGAAAGGCGGAAAAGGTGGATTCGGGGTGTTCCGCGGAATTTATGGTGAGAGAGACGCGACTGAAGTGAAGTGAACGGTGTCCGCGGAGTGTGAAGTGCGCGCGATCGGTCGCCAACAACGACAGCCAGGGGCTAGCAACGAGGGGAAGCCGCGGTAGCGAGAAAAGATCCGTCGAAGGGACAGCCTCGGTTGCAGCTGGGTGTTTGGCAGTGGGGTGGACGGAGGGAGACGAAATAAGTGACAGAAAACAAAAAAAAGGAGGAAAGATGCCGGGCCTAATCGCCGTAAGCGAGTTCGTCGAAGAGACGAGAGAGGATTACAACTCGCCCACAACGTCCACCTTCGTCTCGCGAATGCCACAGTGCAGGCAGACCATTACATCCCTCGAGGAGGTGAGTAAATGACAATATAGCAACACCACCATAACGGTCGTTCCTATAAACAATAAAGATCAACAGAGATCTAGCTCATATATGTTCTCTACCTCGATCTTCGCTAACAAAGCAAAGTGACAAAAAGTCAGCTAATGAACGATTAGGCTTGAGTGGGCTGATATTTTTGCTCACATTTGTTCTAATTTGCTACATTTATTCTACGACCATTCGACCGCGTTTCTCTCGCTAGAAAATTCTCGCAACTGTATTTCTGCCTTGATTCTCTTCTGTTTCTCTTTCCCATCTCGTCGCGAATCGTCTTTCCCGCTCTCTTTCTCTGCGTTAACCATACCGGGTCGCGATCGGTGGTCGCGCGCGTGTTTCTTCAGTGCGTGGGCGTGTATGTCGTGTAGAGAATACATACTGGGAACCTCTGCCCGTTGTCCTCGGTCGATCCTGTCCGCGTTGACACTTGTGACAATTCGTATAAAATACGTATAATGCTTGAATGATTAGAATAAGTTGATATTTTTGCACTTTGTCACACATTCAGATTTGTTTATACATATATAAACAAAAAACAATTATTTTTGTTCGCATGTATTTATTTTCGCACAACGCTCTTTTCCAGTTAATGCAAAAATTTCAAAACACTTCGGGATTTTACTTATCTTCTAGTATCGTTAACACTTCAAATGCGGAGATGATGCTAATATCGAAGCATTTAAACTGCGAGGTAGCCGGCGATGATGCTATTATTGTCGTCGCACGTGTTTTGAAATCCGATTTTCTTACCAGGAAACTAGCTGCATTATCGGCTTTATTCTTCACCGTTCGATAGCTTATTTGCAGTAGTAATGCAATGTGAATGTTCAAATGTCGTTTTCTCAGAGAAAGAAAAAACGATAATTTAATCTTTCCATAAGATAGAAATTTCTATATAAGAAAAATCAATAAAGAAAAATGTTTTGAATGTACAAAGTTAAAGAGAAATTAAATTAAATGTTAAAGGGGAGGTTTTAAACTAAGTCTCTTATATGGATCTATAATTTCTATAATTACGTATTTTCCGGAACGTCATAAAAACGTTGTCGTTGTGCTTCCCAATTTAAATTCAGATTTCTCTGCCCGAGTTTCAGGAATCACATATAAATAAAATTGTTACGCGAGATAAAAATTTTTCACCGACAAGGCTTTCTCACTACTTTCCTCCCTCTTCTTCTCCCCCTTCTCTCTCTCCCCCCCTGTATTCTCCTCGAAAGAGACTATGTTCAATATCCACTTTGGCGTGTTGGAATTTCCGGGTCACTCGTTCTCTTCTCCGGTAAAAGCGAATATAAGGGAAAGAAGAAAAAGAAGATGCACGCTTCTTAACGATCCGAGGAATTTTCTCGAGGAGAAAATTCTGCCGGAATTGCAGATCTGGTTTCTCCTCTTCTTTAGCCGAGAGAATCTCTTCCTCGTTCCGACGATGTAACGCAAAACCTTTCGCCGTTATATAGACATGTTGACAGACTACGACAGGTCCGAGCGTTGCGAAGTTTATCTTGCGATACGGCAACGGCATCTCTACACTTTTTAATAAATGCTTGTTCGCACTCCGAATCTGTTTTCTTGCCATTGCTTGAGATGGCACATATTGCAAACTTTTGAATCTCCTCTTTAGGTTTTGACAATCAACACTCGATTGTCAAACGTTTAATTTGAGGTCCACTCTTGAAATTGTATCGATTACACGAAAATTTAAACAAGTCGCGATATAAAATTGTTACCGTGTATATGCGTGTCAGTTTGTAGTGTTTATGTTTCGTTTTAAATCAGTTAAACACTTTGTATCACTTTATTTTTATATGATTTATTCGAATTCTTGACACAGTAGAATAAATCAAAGATCTTGTTAAAAGTAAGTAGATTTATGCCCTATTGAAGTTCTCTTTTGGTCTCTTTCCTCTCTCTGTTTTATTATAGTGACGAAAATAGATCGTAACGTGATCTAAAATAGTAAGCGACGCTTGAATTTCGTACAGACGAGTGTCGCAAGTCCCCCTCCGAGTGCTAAAGCGGGAAAGTGGGTGACTCGAAGACAGTCAGGGTCAAGAGTAACTATGTCACTGGATCCGACTCTTTTTAATTAACACATTTAATTAACGAAAACAAAAGTGCTGTCTTTTTGTTGAGTTGAAGTGTGTGTAAAAATCGACGCTGTCTTTTGACGCGTGCTGTTACATTTGAAGCGACGTTTCCCCAAACATTTCTTTCTTCTCGACGACAATAACGGAAGCAGCAACGTCGCGAATAAACGCGTTCTGATTAACGCTGACGTTGCAAGGTCTCGCGGTCTCGGTATAGCGTCGAGAAGCCCGACAAAATCTATTACTTTGCATGCATTTGATTATCGGACGAGCGTTAACCGCTCGTAAGGACGTTTTATGTTCGCAGAGGCTATCAAAGTCCTCAGGATTGTAGTTTGGCAAACGATTTAGACCGACGATGGCGTAATCAATTTTGCTTAACCATCGACGTACGAGCGTACTTGTGATCCTTTGAACCCCGGAGCTTGTCTATATTTATTTCGCTATGTATAACGAAATAAAGGGTTCAAAGAGTTTAACCTTTGGTAAGGGATGATTTCTGAACTGTAATTCTACCGAAAGTGTATCATTCATATTATTTATTTATTGAATAAAATACTACGGAAATTCAATATCCTATAAAAATCGTTACACTATTATATCAATAGAAATTTTTTAAAGCTTTGCTAGTAATAATAACGACACATGTATATACACTAAAAATAAAATATTCTATATAATTAGATATTAGATAAAAATATAGTTGCAGCAGAGAAGTTATTCGTTTGCGAATATGCGAACTGTTTATGATTTTCGGTGATATACCGATTTTTTACGAGAGAATAATAAAAAAAAAAAACACATTCAATTGAAAGCACGATCTGTGTCATGATCCTGATCACGAGCACGAAAATGTGATCAAATATAAGCGACGGATTAAATGAAATTAATTGAATAGATTGAATTCGGAGAATTGGTACGGACAGGTTGGGTTACTTAAATTGAACTGTGTAGATGAAGTTAAATAGAGTTGAAAAATTGCGGCTGTTGATTATAATTGTGTTTAAAAGAAATTAACGAGATCCGATATCAATCAACGAAACAAATATCCGACAAAATACTTTCGTGATGTGATAATACAATTGTTATTTAATGAAAACGCGTTTCCAAAAAAACTTTAAGGAAATAGGAAATGTAGACGAATAAGATGAAAATGTATTTGTATTATTTGTAGAATATAATTTCCTATTTTTTATATCTATTTAATTTCGATTATGAAATATAACATTTTTGTGA
Source organism: Pseudomyrmex pallidus (assembly GCA_014825455.1). Taxonomy (NCBI): domain Eukaryota; kingdom Metazoa; phylum Arthropoda; class Insecta; order Hymenoptera; family Formicidae; genus Pseudomyrmex; species Pseudomyrmex pallidus. Next base: position 5,728 of record QVNV01007409.1, on the reverse strand, counting down.
TGACTCAATGTTACTTTATGTGGGGACATATGTTTGTCGCGTTAAAATAGAGTTGTTTTTGAGTTTATAAGAGAGAACGATCGTTGGATTTCCAGACATGGAGATATGTATTAATTTGGGTCGGACGAATATATATCGTCGACGCGATTGCGTAGCTTGTTTCCTGCCGAAGATCTCCGGACGACCCAGTTCGTTGTCTGACTTCCGAATGGGGAATTTTAAGGGCCGCGTAATTATACAGCGCGGCCGAGATATCTGCATGCGTTTTACCCATTACGGGTCGGAGCAGGATCGGATACACGATTCCAAGCCGCAAAGCGGATTTGTGTAAAAGGAAAGCTCACCGCAAACTGGATTACTAATTTAATGCAGATAGAAATATATACACTCATAAAACACATAAAAATATAATTACTTAATTGCGTTTAACCATCGCAGTACGCAGTACCGCGAAGTTCTGTAAAAAGTTCCACGTTTAAAAAATAAATAAATACAGTTAATTACATTTAATTATAGTAATACAAATAAAGAAATACTTCTATACAAAGTTCGATCTCTTCGATGGAATATTTTAAGCAACTGGTCTTCGTATCTGACGATGTTAACGACAAACAACGGTCGGGAAGTATAATTACGTGTCGCGTTATGACGCTGACGACGATAAGAAAAAAAACTTCCTTTCTCTCCACGACTTTCTCTCGGACCGTTGCATCTTTAAGAATTTCCTGTGCACACCACTAATATAACAGAAAAAAAAAACGCTTGGCATGCGTTTAGAAATCGCGTCCGAACATCGCGACATCATCTGAAGAAATCAAGCATTGTTTTGAAGAATTCGTACGGAAGAACGATCGGAAATAGTTTTACATAGAAATTTATATCGAATATTAAAATTTTTGTTATATGATAAAAAACTATATATAACGGTATATAAAAATTTTCCTGAAAGAACATTTATCTTCTGAAATATTCGGATTATTATCGAGATTACAAAAAGTGTGTTCAGCCCGACTATGTGCGTCCCGACTGCATTTATTACTTCCGCGGAAGAAGCGCGCTCGCGACCTTTCTCGATAGCGGGAAGACACGCGGTATGCATTCCATCAAGATGCAATTTCATGCAAATCGAGCCGCGCCCGCGGCGAAAGCGACCGACTTCTTAATTATCGACGTCTGCCGCTCGTTGTCTCCTGTAATCGCTCTTACGCCATCGCGTAACAACACCGCGATATTTTTCTCTTTTGTCTTTTTTTTTTTTACGAGCTTTTACGAAATACCTGGGCGTTGTTGTGGCGAGATTACGATCGTGCAAGCGATCGTCGTTTAAAGACAGCAGAGGCGATTTCGCGCGCGCACGCGGCGCATAAACGCTCGCGGAGCGTAAACGTCGACAATACGGACGAACGGCCTGTCAAGGACGGCGTGCTCGAGAATGCCTTTCGTTCTCTCTGTGGAGAGCTCACCTGTGCACCTGTGCGTGCGGGAACCGAGATGTTTTCGATATTTAAATTTATTGATTAAATAATCAATAATCTTAAATGTCATCATTAATAACAAAAGTGATACTTTTTTTTTATATTTATTTATTGACAGATTTATTAAGAGACAACTTCTCAGAAAATATCGAGACACGGTTCATCTTTCGAAGGAAAGTTTTTCTTACATTACACACAGAGTTCGAAGGAATAAATTAAAAACTACTTTAAAGCATTTAATTTTGTTCCGCTCGCGTGATTAAAACGAGAAATTTAATTTTGCACTTTATTTTCTGTTCTAACGCTTAATTTAACAAGAGAGTTTATTATTATTTCCATGTAATAATTACTTGAAAATCTAGTGTCCTGACATTTTCGTCGTGAAAAAAATCAACTAAAATTTGCTTGAGATATTTTTAATTGAAAAATAATCGCAGAAGTGAGATCTCTTCCGTTTATAAGTCCAGAATCTGATGTGTCGGTTGTCTGTTCCTTGTGTCTCGATATTTATTGACAGACGACGTGATGTATCCGACACACGTATCAATCCGTGAAGGTGATTGAACTTGTTCCCGCGCCGCCGATTTCTGGAATGATAATTCAATTCGCCACGCTTTCTTGAGGTTGTGTTTTAGCCATTTACGTTGGAATGTAATGAGCACTCTCGCTCACTTAACTTCCACGTTGCAATTTGCAATTCTGCCACAGACGCAAAATTGTAACGAAGCCGCAACGCGCTGAAATTGACATGCAAAAAGATTTACAAAGAAAAACATTCGAATTTCCGTCGAATATACTTGCGTCTCGTTAAATTCATGCCAATCGTTAAACTCATAACCGCACCGAGCGAGAGATGTGCATAGAAAAACTGTCGAAATACGAGTTTACAAAAGAAAACATAAGTTCGTGCTTGAATATTAAGCAATTCAAGTATGTATGATGGACTCGATAAAGAAAATAGAGATTTGAATATAAAACTTGTATTACGGAAATTGTAAAAACTATTGGTGACCGTGAGTATAAGATTGCGATACGTTTTGTCAGGCGTAATAAATGTCAGGAAAAACGGCGACACTATGTTATCGAGTATCGTTACAGGATAACCGGCTTGCGTTTATCTGAACGGAAGGAAATATATGTATATATGTGTGACTCGCTGCATTTAAAACAGCAGTGTTTGTCAGCTGTAAACGAGATTTTCGTTTTATTGATATGGACAGCTTGTTCTACAGCGTATGTAACTTCTTACGTGTCTCTCTGAAATATATGCGTTGAAGGAAATACAAACTTTTAATATTTTCAAGCAACATCGATATCATAAACTTTTTCTTTGAAAATTACGTCGAGATTTATTGCAGCGCGGTATTTTATTGTATCTCTCGCGATAAAAGTGTCTCTACGTCATTAAGACAGTCCAAGCTGTTCCCACATTTCAGGCGATCCACTTTTACGTTTTATTTTTAGCCACAAGAGGCTCTATCGTGACGTCATACCGGCGTATTTAACTTATTCTCACTCGGTCACTCCGGATGTTGTGCAATACTGTTTACTTTACATATGTGAGCGTTTTATAAATTAAATAATATTAATGTTTTCTACTTCGTACAAATAAAAAGTCAACGCAAACATTAGTTTAGCAAACTCGCGTGAAAGTTTCTTCTCCGCCACGTGCGAAAAACACATGTGGCAGAAGTGAGTCCATGCGGAAACGCGCATGATATCGTTCGACGGATGAGAAAACGAAAAGATTCTTAACGCGGAACGGATTATAGTGAGGAAGAATGAGCTCAGCGGTGCATCCTTCTAGCACAGCCGCAATCTAATTCTGGCTCCATTGTGCGCACTCTGTTTTCCAACAATACAACACCAAGCGTGATGGCACAAATTATGAAATCTACTTTCAAACACAAAAGAAGAAAAATCAGCTGACGTTTTTTTTTTCTCCCCATTACATTAGTTTCCGAGTTTGCCGTTGATTTTTCTCATTCAATTATGTATTAAAGAAGAAGAAGATTAATAATTGGAAGAAAGTAAACATTAACTATACTCGAGAAGAATTTAAATATTTTGCATTGTCGCAAGAGAAAAAAATATTTTTTTTACTCTTCCATTAGTTCATTGGCCGCGAGAAATATAATGAAGAAAGAAAAGACGACTCTTATGGCGATATTAATAGAATTAACTTATATGCAGCAAGAAAACTTTTTATCTCGCGGAGAGATATAGTTAGTCGGCTCGACGATTTGCATTTACGACTCATAACTGTGTGCTGCTAGCTATCGCGTCTCGATGCCGAACAAGAAAGAACATCGCGCGAATACGGAAGACGTCGCGGGGATAACGCCCCAGCAGCCAGTATGAATGTTGTTATATAGATTTATAGAAAATCGATGTCATCCCGCGTGTTCGCGTCCTCGCCGGAACGAGACGAGCGTTCCGGATAGATTCAGACAACAGCACTGAAGTCGACAGCCGGCTCGGACCAGACACGTCACGGTCGTCTCTTTTCCGGTACTTCAGAAAGTTGTGCACGATCTTTGCCCTCTGATATCTGTCGCTTCATCGAACCAAAAACTTCGAGCCGTAAAAACGTCGTCGAAACTGATATTGCGTGTTACATGGAGGAAAAATTTAGTTTGAATAAGTAGATATCGAACTGTAAAAAATGTATTAGGAAACAAAAATGTTTTTCGACCATCTGACAAAAATATCGAAATAAAATGACTCGTCGGAATGACTTCCTCAAGCCAAAAGTCCGTTATATATGTATATACGTACATATATATATCATATAATTCCGGTCTTTGCTCTCTTTCAGTATACGAAAACGATCCGGTGTCATTATCTGCATCGAGGAAGCATTTCTCACATGTAATTTGGTGTAATTCAATTCCAGACTCGATCGTCTTTCACCGCACAATTCTCGGTCACAAAGAGAGAGTGGTCGTTTTTAACCGTTAGTCGAATAGCATTAATTTTTCTGCAGAAGAAGAAGGAATAAAAGAGAGATGAAAAGCATCACGCGAATTGTACGGTTTGTTGCATCGACACATTTATATCTTAAGGTTTATTATTAGATTGCCACACACTCTCTTGGCATAGACGACCGATAACGGTCGCGCAAAAAACCCACTCAAACGAGATGCAACGTGAAAACAGAAGTACAATCTGTAACTTGAAATATACAAGAAATAAATATACGGAACTCGTAAAAGCTAATTTAAAATATAGAACATTGAGTTATATCTGAAATAGATGTATTTACAAAATTAATCAATGTTTGCAAATTGATTTCATTTTTTTTTTTTACACACGTCCTCCTGCAAGAGTCTCATCATTGAAATGACGAAGATGTCGATTGGCGATAATCGGCGAACATGTAGGTTTCGATCGAACATAATAGGTATATCCAGCAATAAAGAAGTAATTTGCGCGCAACATCTTCGCAGCATTCCAAATCGATTTCGGACCATCGCGTAATTGAATGTTAAATTAGGCGTTAACTGGATGGTTGCAGTTCGATATGCATGAGAACGAAAGTGGGAGAGTCGACTGTACAACATGCAAATCGAATTGATTTACATAAATCTGCAATAAAATACTTTCGTGCTCGCTCGCTCTCTCTCTCTCTTTCTCTCTCTTTGTTTCGAATACAAATCGAATGAATGATTTGCGAAAACATTTAACATGAAGTAGCGCTTCGTGTTGATAAAAGCGTGTTAATAGTTAATTTATCATCGTGTGTTCTTAAACTTCATGAATTAGAAATAAAAAAAAAAAAAAAAAAAAAATACAATTTTTAACTTGGGTATATGTAGATAATTTTATACAAATCGCGTGCACATATCAAAATTGTGAATGTCACCGTTTATTTTAGAAATAATTTTGCGTTATACCGATATGTTAAGTGTTTTAGCCTCTTAGTTTTTACAGGGTTTAGAGTTTAAACGCTTAGCGTGTACATCACCGGATGGCATTAGTATTCCAGCGATAATCACTCCAGAAATTACCACGGCAGTGCAAATATTCTGGATCGTTCGAGGTGTTACTATTTCCCGTTATTATTCATCGTTATTATTTATTGTGCGTTTTGAATACGTAATAATGCAATTTAGTTGTAAACAGCAATCGCTTTTTAACACTTATTTACAAAAAGCACGAGTGCATTATTACAATGTAAACAAGATTACATTTTGACATTTTATTTTGCTAATTTGGCGTGTCCAATCAATTTAGTTTCTAATGAATTATGT
>QVNV01007398.1:0-11814 GCA_014825455.1 Pseudomyrmex pallidus | reverse complement strand
GTAACTCGAATCAGAAACAGCCAATCAGCGTGTATTCGAATGTGACGTAGTCAAGAACATGCGCAGCACAAGACCAGTTTAAGAATAATAGGTTTGTTCGCGTCGCATGCCCCAACATGCTCCTACTTGCTCCAACACGCTTTAACAGCGAATTTATTAGCTTGTACTATTGAGCACTGAGTTCGGCATTTTTTATTGAATAAGTTTATTGAAAAAATTTTGAAGTTTCATTAAAGTTTCATTGAAAAAGATTGCGTTGGAGCGAGTAGGAGCATGTTGGGGCATGCGACGCGAACAAACCTAATGATGAGCATACCCTTGTCTTTATACCATGCACCATGCACTTGACAATGAGAACTAAACTCTGTGAAAAGTGTACACTAAAGCCTTCTTTTTACCAGGTGTGACGTCACATTAAGCTGTTCTTTTTTTGAAGTGCAGCAATTCTAGGTTTGCACTAGTTATGAACTCGCTGTCCTAGGTCTTAAAGTGCAAGGTAAAATTGCAAGAGTAAAATTCAAATGAGACAACAAAAAGTTCGTGTGCATTTACTCATTAAGGGTGTATTTACTCTAGGTTAAAAACTAGAAGTTAATTATTTACTCATTAGACTAAAAATTATATATATAATGTACATATAATATATAATATATAATATATTTTTTAATATATAGTATATATAATATATATACATATTTATGGGAAAAATAAGACTAAAACTATTCAGAAAAAGTTGCGTATTTAAAAAAAGATAAAAAAGAGAAAATGTTAATTGTTGAACATAGCGTTCTTTATACACTTCGACGGACGAAAACGCGTCCATTTCGCGCATCTCTCCACAGCCATTGGTTGACAGCGAGTATTCCGCCAATCCCGCGCAACGCTATCACCACTTTGTCCGCTTTTCTTCTCCTCTGCGCAGTAGGTTTCTCTTCTCTATTTGAATCGAGTATAGAAAGTATGTACAATAGAGTTCCATCATTTGAGACCGATAACTTGCACGACTTAACTTTTTCTTATGTCCTACGTTATTTGAAAAAAATCGTGCGTTATAACATGCTACACACGTAAGTGCACCGTCGAGCAAAAATTTGTGGAATAGGGAGTCTGAGAATAAAAAGGGTGGTTTTCCCGTGCGTATTCCGCGAATAACTATTGATCGCTAGTGCACTATACTTTAAGCAGCTACTTCAACGTAAGCTTTAAGCGATAAAACTTATTCGAATTAATTAATTGCAGGCAAGCTTTGAAGAGAACGTTCTTTACATAGTTTGCTACTAATTGGCCAATTTGCTTCCTGTTTAAATTTTTTTCTTGTCTTACTCGATGATGAGTTGAATCGTCAGAAGCTTATTTCTGGAAAATTATAACTCGTGATTAAAAGAATATTGGTGCAAAACAATACGTATAAATTTTCAGATAATTAATTAAGCACATTATCTTCTTTTCGATGAATTGAAACACCTTGTTCAATGAGATTTGACAAAAACTATAAGCAATATATTGCTTGTGCGGTCAACAGAACAGAAAGCGAACAGGAAGAGGATGGGTTTAGTTTTAATTGACCGAGCAGACAGTAGACAGGTCTTCATCAAGTCTGTTGCAATAAACGCGTTGTGTGCGTGCTGTTGCTTTAGCTTGGCACAGTTGCGAAAAAAAAAAAAAAAAAAAAAAAAAAAAAGAAACGGCGAAGAACATTTGTATAGACACTTACAAATACATGCATGTAGTTGATATAAACTTTACTACTGTGATATTACAAGTTTATTTCGGTAAATAAATTTTTGCGTATTCCATATGTTTATGCTTTATTTCATGCTTATTTTTGGTTTATTCTGTATCTCATTTTCTTAAATAAAAGTTTAATTCTGAAATTATTTCGAAACGTTCACTTTGATTAATAAAAATTTAACATAAATTTACATTTATTTCTTTCTTTAAGAATCTATAATCAACTAACAGTACAGATTATTGTCTTTGTTATGTACACATACAAAAAAACACTTTTATATGATCATCTGCTATTTTTACCGAAATTTTATTTAACTTATAATCTCAATTGTTGTGTTTACGAATAAAACAATTAGCAAAAAAAAGAAAAAATAAAAAAAACGGAGTCTTATTTATTTTCAAGAAAAAAGAGAACATAGTTTTTAATCAAAGATAGTTAAATATTTTTATTTTGTAATAATTACTTATACATAACTATATTATAGACATATACTAAAATACAGAAATATGAGGAACTTTACTTTGCTTCGTAAAGCAAAGTTGATTCTGGTATTTAATTAGTTTGTTTGTAAATAAATTTGAGTTTTTATATAATCGCGTGACATTTGTTTATTAATGTCATTTATAGAAGTTTCGTACTTTCAATTTCTAGTGATGACCGCTATGACCAGTGCGTGGAATACTTGCAGTAAAAGCAGCATCTTCACTTGCACTTTCGTGTGGAAAGTTTTAAATGTTCACTGCTACTTTCTATCGTCTACAACACAGCTGTTCCCTATATGTTATAATTCAGTTTCTCTTTAACACACATTTAGAGAATAATAATACTAATAACTGACTGAGGTACCGTGTAATTTTCCGACAACAATATTAAAGACTATGTTCTTATAGTAATAGGCGCGTTCCTTACAATTAAAGACAAATTCTTTCATCAGGTGTCAAGGTTCAGTTCTAGATTTATCTCTCTTCTTTCCCCCCTCTCTCGCTTTCTTTCTCTCTTTCGCACACGGAGAACGCGCGGTCGAGAGATCGTTTCTTTTTTTTTTTTTTATACGAGACTTCTTTCCATGGAGTATTTTATAGCCGGATGCTTTCGGAGTCAATTTTGTATTAACTCCAGAAGATCACTCCAAGTATTTTTTTTCTTGTTTTAAAAATTATCAGTATTGTTCTGAATGAAAACTATTTGAAAACGAAGAATAGTCTGGAAATAAAAAAAGTAGAAGTATCCTTTATAAATTTCGCGTAGTATCCTTTATAAATTTCCCGTAGTTTTGTAGATCTCTTTAGAGATTTGTGTAACCGATATCCAAATGTGATGTGTATGGTACACTAAAAACTAAAGGTCCTTTTAGAACTAAAATATCGTTTTCAAGACACCGATTTGTCAATTAATTTACATATTTCAAGTAAAAGATTTTTAAAAACGGTTACCAAGAAGCTAAACACGCGCTTACATCACAAGAAGATAAAAAAAAATGATCACAAATTAAGAGATGCTATAATAGATGCACTATTTTTATTGCAAAAGATACTTGTGAAGAGTTTTTATATAGTTGCAATACTAGTTTTCCGATTCTTTATTGTGCAACCATACGTCCGCTTTCGTAAATTATTCATAACAGAGAAGGTAAACAGGGTTTGCAAAATGAAATTTGTATCTTTCTTTTTTTTGGAATTTTTTGTCAAAAACACTACTGTGTATAAGTAACTACTGATAAAATCAAAACGACCACAATTGATCTCATGTAATGCTCATCTTTACCTGTGTCTATATCTCATTCTGTACACACCAGTCGACAGCTTTGGTGACGAGCGATTCTTCGGTGACTGGTAGTTCAAGAGGTGATAGACTACGTTGCTCCTGGAGGGGATAACAGGGACTCCGCCCGATGGTCGGCTATAAAATGCTGCTATGAGAATCGGGCTCAACCAGTCTTAATCGATTCAAGAAGTCACATTTTTCTGCTCTTTCATTTCTTCCATCTTTCCGTGAATAGTCGGATTCTATTCTCGCGACTCAGGAATCATGGAGCTCGTCGCTAAATTCGTTTTTCTTTATGTCGCTGTTGCTATCGTCGTCGCTCAGGAAACCGTAGAACAGGAACGACCAAAAACTTTCCGAAGATTGATACCCGCCGACGTGCTTCGTGGTAAGTTTCTTTGAGTAGATTCTATTTAAATTTTTTTTGTAAGAAGAATCTTATAAATGTTTTTTACATGAAAAAACATGTAGTTTAAGAAACCGCTATATCTAATTACAAATTTATTATTTCTCAGATTGCGTGTGTATGAATACATATATTTATTAATTTCTCCCTTATGGCTTTTTAAATAAAAATTTATAAAAACAATAAAGATTACGCGTATGCGAAAGTTTTATGTTTTCAGGTTTTTAAACGTATTGAAATGTACTTATCTTTATAAACTTCTGATCGTAATTTTATTTAATATTGTCGCGAATAAATAAAAAAAATAACTAATTGAATTCACACACCGATTAATAAAAAATAGAAAAAATATTTGAATATTTAAATTCCAAGAATTATATGTATTGTACATAATCGGCGCGATATAAGTAGGACAATATTTTCTACCGGTTCCTGGAAGACACCAACTTTCTTATGACATTGTGTCACACGTGTGTCGAACGACGATTCAAAATCTCGATAATATGCCGAAATGTCGTAACTTGTGACAAAAAAATCATCATTAATATTCAAAATGTTACTCAGAATGTTACTTAAAACAAGTATTTTCCTCGTCAACAATCAAATCTTCAAAATTCAGGAATACTTATTAACTTGCGGGAATTATGAGATCCCAGACCAGTATATAGATATCAAAGAGATGAATAAAAGATGACAAATTTTCCGTGCAGACAGAAAAACGATGTTCAATGTTCCACTAAATGTCTTTCAAATCTAATCTGTAAAATAACTAATAAATTTAATAAATTTTTAGTTATCTTACGAAAAATCACATCTTAGACATATTTTTTATTGTAGTTCAGAAACAAATTTGGTTTTTTATTGTAATTCTGTCTTACAAGTAAATATTTTAAAAATTAATCAAAGACATCTTTTCAATCAAATATATCTTCAGTATGCTTAAAAAAGTCTTAAAGTAAATTCTAAAAGATGTCTGGAATATATAATCCATATTTATAGTCGATAAAATCATCGTTTTAAGATGATTTTAAAATGCTGTATGAGCCGTTTGATCAGCTAGACAATCTTAATCATAAGAACGGACTATGAATATTGGCTTGAGAATTATTTTGGATTATCTTATCAGACAAGCGTTCTTGATTACATATTGTGTTTACAGCGCGTTCCGATTTAGTGATAATAATCGTTTTTGTGGAATAGACCGATCACATTAGTCGATTTGGTTAATCGATCAATATGATTGATCAATTTCACGAAAACGGTTGCTACTAAACCGCATAAACATGTAAACATGAGGTCTGTTTTTTTCCCTGAACTGACTGCACTACTTCAGAATTTATCTTTTTTCTTCTAATATGTGTAACAAAAAATAAACTCTGAACTAGTGCAGCCAGTTCAGGGAAAAAAAACAGACCTATGGTTATTGTATGAGTCGCCTATGAATCGTCAATGTTTCGCGTATATTTTCTTCTCTGTTCATTTCTCCTGAACTAACCTTGTACCTTTAGTAAGAAAGAATCTATTTTTGCTCTGTAATTATCGCGCTCGTCTCTTTAGTATTTGTCCAAGCGTGAATCATGTCTTGATAGTCTTGTAAATATCTTTTTTTTTTTACAATAATTTGTCATCACTATTATCTCGTGTCATAATGAATGCGGTAATTCATAGCGACGCAGGATGTATATATATAATATACACTGACATTCTCTAAACAATCAGAGAAGAAAAATCAGAAACGTGCTGCTCTCGCCGTCAAGATCACGAGATCGCGTGAAAGTTTTGTGCTACTACCATTATGAAAAGAGGGGAGGTCCTGTTATTACCTGTTCCTTCTGCCTGTTTTAAGTATTGCTTTCTTCTTCATGTAGTCTGTAGGTTGTAATGTGAGATACGTTTCTTTCTCTTTTCTTATACACACACATTTATTTATTTACATATTTTAATATTTTTCATATAGTTTTTATAGCAGAACAAAAAATTAAAATATATATATATATATTTATATACGTTTACATTATATATTTATATTTATTTAAATACATATATACTTTGATCTTTTTATCCTCATAAGAAATATATTTTAATCATATATATAACCACGTACTTAAAATTATAAAATAAAATATTATTGTTATGTTCGTTTCGCACATATATTTTTGGCTCTTATTTGTATTATAATTCTTTCGTTGATAGTTTAGAACTTTAATTTAGGTATATGATAGATACCTAAATTAGATAGAAATAGGATAAATGAATTTTTATCCTATTTTTTTCAAAATAAAAAAGAGTCGTTAGAGAGTTTATTTTATTATTGTTTGCAATTATTACTATTACGCTTCACTAAGTGAATATGTACATACATCTTCTGACAAAATCGCACATAAGCAATGGCAAATTGATGTGCGAGCGTGCCGGAGTGAATATTCTTGATAGTAGATTTACGGTTGTGTCTTACTCAATTATGTCTTTATATACCGTTTGTTCTTACTCGATAGTCCCGATACAGATCTAGATTTCCATGAATAATTCAAATTACTCACGGTGACGAAGAAAATTGCGCGACCTTGTTGCTCGAATTATAGCGAAGGATCGTACAAACGTGGAAATTTATGAAGGATAGATTATTATTTATCTCATTAGACTCTTCAGAAGGTTGCAAGATGGGCGTAGCGAAGGTCTTGGAATACGTAACGCGCGTTTACATGAATAAAAAATCTTATTGTAGCGCAAACACATTATTTAATATCTATATGTAATAACCATATGGCAAATTATATTTAAGCGCTTTTTAATATCTTGTTTTAATCTTTTTTTATCACAAAAATGTGTACAAAAAATATATATTGATAGAACTTTTCATACATTTCTTTTCACACACACACACACACACACATACACGCACACGCACGCGCGCGCGCACTTGTACAATAATATTGGTTTGCGCATTTATACATTTTATAAAATATCTCCGCTATAATTAAAAGTAAAATGTTCGCGGAAAAAGTAGCACTCAGACCTGGTTATCAGAACTGACTCTGGCGCGATGAAAGTGCGATCGGGATCAAATACCATAAAATCAAAGAAAAATGTCTTGCCCACTTACCGCAAACTTTCGAAAAAAACTTACCAAGAAATCGCAAGTGTGTCAAGTTTTTTTTACATAATATGTAAAATCTATGTAATCTATGTGGGTTTTTTTCAATTATGTTAAATTACTACATTATTTCTCTTTTTTAAAATTTTGATTTGAGAACTTGTAATAAAATTAGTAAAGAATTTTTTTATGTGTTTTTTTATTACTTTAAATATCCTTATCTGTTTACACCAACTTCTAAAACAAGCGGATGACAACATTAACGCTGATCACGTTAGGCTATGTTCCGATTCCTCACCCGGGTATACTTTAATCTTTATCACTCACTAGAAATGACACTCGGATGCACTCGGGTGGGGAATCGGAACGTAACTTGAGTATCCTAAAATGGGTCGATAAAACTGAATTGTTTGCGCACACTAATCTTTTTTATTAAAAAAAATGTTTTTTAAACTTTAATTTTTGTAACAATGAAGATTCTTAGGCTCCGTGAAAATTCAACAAATATACGGTTCTAAGAGCCGTTCGCAGGATGTCCGCGCGGAAATATAGTATGCGTCTATATGTGTTCACATGTAAACTTTTTTACACGTAAGTTTTTGAATTGAAATTTCAATTCTTAAAATCATACAGAATGCTAGATTCGCATCTCATATATGATATTTTCTCGCAATATTTTAAAAATTAGTTAGGGGAGTATTCAGGGTCTCTCATATATGAGATGCGAATCTAGCATCTTGTATGATTTTAAGAATTGAAGTTTCAATTCAAAAACTTACGTGTAAAAAAGTTTACATGTGAACACGTATAGACGCATATTTCCGCGCGGACATCCTGCGATCGGCTCTTAGAACCGTATATTTGTTTAATCTTTTTCATTTTGTTATATAAATTTAGAAGAGACGTCCCGGATCCTTTATTGTGTGTACTTTAATTGTAAAAGTACAAGAAGGATTTATCAATCCACACAGCCAAAAAAAAGATTAGTGTGCGCAAACAATTCAGTTTTATCGATAAAACAGACCCATTTTAGGTTTCTCTTAAGACTCGGCTAATATATATATATATGTATATATTAATGGCATTGAAAAACGGTAACAAACACGTCATTATTTAAATTTTGCAACGCAAAAGGTCAGAGTCGGCTAGACATTTTGACGTCTATACGAAATGAGTCTCCTGTTAGTTCTGAGCTTTCTTCTTTTATATGAATATCGTACGAACAGCAAAAAAAAAAACATTAGTTTACCCATAATTGTTCCGTTAGATTTGTGGCATAATTATGTAATCTCCTTATTAATAAATTATTTTTCAAATTGGGTATTTTCTTTCTTAAACATTTGCTTTTCTCATAATCTTATTTAATATTTCTCACATTTTTGAATCTTAATATTTCCTCTATATTCTTGAGATACTTTCTGAGAGATACGATTTCACATGCCGTGAATCATCGAGACAACCTCGAAGGACTGATGTAACAGAGAGCTATTAACTCACCATTGACGCCCATCCTAACGACGCCCAACATTTGTCGTCGCCGCGTTGCGTAAAAGTTGCCAGCCGACCGATTCGGGGTATGACAGTGAAAGTGTTTCTCCTTGAAGTTTCTAGCACGATCACCGTCAACGATTATAAAGACGACAATGACGGTGTTTCCCCTTTGCTATTGTCAGTTGCCGTGGACAAGTATCGAGATTGTCGCTAGTTTAGTCGAGTTAGCCTCATAATGGATGACAGCGTCGTTCACGGCTCTGTATTGCATGAAAAAGCACCAAAACTAAACCAAATTTAAAACTCGTAAAAAAACTATGTGCAACTCAAACTTGTAAAAAAATTATGCGCAAACTTGTGTTTTGAAATAAATAACAAAAAAAACATATGTTAAATATAATTAACGACTGATATTATTATAATTAATCGAAGCGATAATGACGCTTTGCAGATTTTCCGGGCATGTGCTTCGCGTCGACCAAGTGCGCGACCATCGAGCCAACCAAATCGTGGGATCTGTCACCGTTTTGCGGTCGTTCCACTTGCGTACCTGCTGACGATAACTCTGGTCGTCTCTTTGAGTTAGTAGAGGACTGCGGTCCGTTACCAAAAGCCAATCCCAAGTGCAAGCTCTCCGACAAGACCAACAAGACCGCGAGCTTCCCTGAATGTTGTCCAATCTTCGAGTGTGAGGAAGGCGCTAAGCTTGAATATCCGGAAATCCCAACAGTGCCAACGCCTACTGAAGCTAAAATAGCAGAAGACGTGAAGCCGCAGTCAGAAGCGACAAAAGCTTAAATCATTAGCTACGAAAGCTTTTTCTGGGAAGAAAATTGCGGTGTGGCCTTCTCGAGGTTTAATCAGATTTACTTTTAACGTCAACGCGCAAAATATCAACGTAACACAAACCTATGTAAATGCGTTTATTTCCGGCAACTGTAGAGATTATAAAGAAAATAAATAGATAAAATGTATTTAAATTGAATGTACTAAGGGGATATTGTTTAGTACGATGAATAAACGATAGTGTATAAAATAGTTTTTGAAGGAAAAATAAATTATACCGCACAATCGCACAAAATCAATGTGGATTACGCTAAAAATATAGCGCTTTCTACGTTCAGTTATTTGTATTGATTGACTTACTAATCGCTCAAGTATTAATCATACGAGTGGGATTGTGTAACATTTACGCCGATTTTGCTACGAGGCCATATCGTAATACCACTCACCATCCAGCATGATTCGATTCCATATATGCATGAGAAATCTAGATTAAAGCTAATTGTACATAAATTCAGACTGTGTTTTTGTGAACTCTAAGCACAATCAAAGTTTTTACCGCACTCTCATTCTCTTCTTGATTTTGTTTCATTATCTTTAAAAATATAAAATTTATTTTCAAGATATTGGGTGGCAAACTCTTGATTTAGTATAATATACAGAATCAAACTTTATACAGCTGAGTATATAGTGAACGAAGTATATAACGAACGCCAAACGAACAGCAAACGCGAACGTTCGTTATTATTATTTGTCATATATATATATATATATATATACATATATATATATGCCAAAACAAATGCGAACAGAACATTCGATTCGCATTCGGATCAGTTCCTTCATGAGGCGGTATACATTAAAGAAAATGCGTGAGCGATATGAACGCGCATATGTGTTGTTCGCTATTGCAACAAATGACTTCAAAATATGAACACAAATGTCCGAACGTTCGCGCTCGCTGTTCGTTCGGTGCTTGTTTGTAGATGTATACTCAGCTTAAGAAATTGCGTTCAAATCGACTTCCCGGTATATGTTATTTTTTTATTCTATTTTCGGAAAGTTTAGATATTTTTTTATCTATTTCTTTCTATTCAATTATTTTTTTGTTTCTCTCTTTCTCTTTTTCTGTAACTTTCTCATCATGATAAATTTTTGTAACAACGTTTGGTGTATGTATTGCAAATATATGTGTAATTTGTAATGTGATTAAATTAAAATATTTATTTAATTCAATCAACATTACATCACTTTCCTCTTTTTTTCCGATTTTCCCAAAACATTAAAAGTTGAAGACGTTGTGTGCACACGTAAGAAATATTTTATAATAAAATATGTAGATCTGTACGAACCTGTAATTTTTTATCTCCAAGGCAAATAAAATCCGCTATATATCCAAAAAACCAAATTATCCTGTATATGAGCAATACTGATAAATTGAATTGTAAAGTATACCTATAATTTGCATGATTACGTAAGTTGTCTGGACTAAATATATTTCTACATAAATTGTTTTAAACGTCCGAGATATGTCAAGGATAGCATAGGACTGCTTTGCAGTGTTGAGTCTTGACTTTTACATACACAGGCGACACTGTGTAACACAGGTCTACTAATGTGAGTGAGAACACCGATATATATGTTCTTTCTCACAATAGACACTGTGTTACACAAATGTCGCCTGTATACGTAGCTAGAAAGCACCCGGTGTGAATACATAGAATCAAAGCATAGAATACATATTCTTCATATCTTGTAAACGATGCACTAATATTTTGATCGGATTGAGAGCGAACTGATAGCATGAATCGGGCCTTGCAGTCGTTAAATATCGCGAAAGTGACGAACCGTGGAGTCCTGATCTCTGCTGTGTAACACACACACATACACACACGCGCGCGTACTCGCACACACCCCGCATATTGCACACACTTTCCTACATGCACTTTTATTTTATCCACTTTGACAAACGTGTGCCCGCGCGAAGTCTTATCTTCGTCACGTTTTTGCTGTGGCTCCTTTCTGACGTTAAATCACGACGTCAAAAAAATGTTTAAATGAACAACTTTGTGAAAAAAACCGTAGACCTCAGTTATCTCGCGTTGTTCTTGTCTCAGGGTCGGTTGTTATCTGTCAGTTAACATATGGAGGTTCAATGGTTTTAAACCGTTAGATAGTTATCCCGCTACTCATCTGAAGGTGGAACAACCGGCCCTAAATGACTACGTTCACACGTACTGGTAAAACCGTTTTAATAAAGACCGTTTTAGTAAAAATATCCGTTTACAGGACATCTAAGTCTGGTTTTACTAAAACGGTTTTAATAACAACAGTACAAGGGGCGTTTACAGGACATCTAAGTCCTGTTTTGTACTAAAACGGTTTTTATTAAAACGATTTTACCAGTACGTGCAAACGTAGTCATTGACCAATTAGACATTTAAAAGTGGTGGGCATATAGGATATATTCTGATTGGTCAATTTTTTTACGGCTACGTTAAGGTGCCTTTTCATGCTGACGCTTGACGCTCATTTTAGCGTCAA